>JBBPBP010009779.1:74233742-74253106 GCA_037974735.1 Cicer chorassanicum
TAAAGAAATCTTAAACAAAACAGAATCATTGTTACGAATAATATGCTTAAATATTTATAAAAGATTATATTTAAAATTTAGAATAAGATGTCAATTAAAATATATAATATATATTTCTTTAATATATTTAAAATTTATTCATTATTTTAAAATATAATATATTTATATATTTCAATTAGCTTTATATATAAAAAGTTAATAAAAATTTAGAATATAAAATTTTATAAAAAATAAAAAGAAAAAAATTCTATAAAATATATCATATACAATTATGATTCAGCAAATAAAAGAGGTAAATTAAAAAATATGCGCGTATTTCATCGAAACATTGGTTGCTACAAGACCAACTTTGTATCTTAATGTTCGTGTATGACAGCTCTTTGAATTATTAATTAATAAATAAACAAGTGGGATATATTATTTGATATTTCTCACATGTGTCTCTTTCCACTCAGTTTCCTTACTCAACTTGAGTTTCTCAAGTGCTATCTATCTATACCTATCTATATATACACTTATATTTATATATATTCTTTTATCTTAGTTCATGCACTTCTATCTTTATTAATACTTCATTTGTGTTTTGCTTCATACAATTCCAAAGGATAATACAAATTTTATTTGACAAAAATGGATTGTTCATCATATATCAATACTTCATTGGATCTCAACATTAATCCTTATAGAGTTCATGAAGAACTTCCTGTAAGTATATAAAAATTTGAATTTTATGTAGCATTCAATTAATTGGATGCATTTCATAGAAGCTTTTGTTTTGAAATGGTTGGCTTATATTATTGTCATTATTGTTGTGTTGATTTTTAGAAGAAGGAAGTTGGAAGCAAACTTTTCTCCTTGGGGATGACCAAGTTTTCTTTGAAAGAAGAGGTTAGTTTGGTTGATTTTTTATTGTACTTTGATGTTATTTGAACTCTTATATATCAACCTAAGTATTTGTGAAATTGTTTGAGAGAATTTATTGAAACAGTTTATGACATGTTCGAACATTGTTTTCAGCTTATTTTCATAAGCTTTTAGGATAGTTTATCTAAATAGTTTATAACATAAACTATAAGTTGTTTATGTAAGTTATAAGAGCTTATCAAAATAAGTTGAAAACAATTTATAGACATGTCATAGGTTGTTTTCATAAGTTCATCGAAAGAGTTTTAGAAATACTTAGGTTTATAGATAAGATCAAATAAGTGAATTGAAACAAACTCTTAGGCCATTATGGAATGACCCTTTTGGCTAAAACTGTTGAAAATGATTCTAACATATGCTATTGATTCCAAATTTCAGTCCACTGATGAATTAGAGGAGGAGCTGAAAAGGGTGACTGCAGAAAACAAGAAATTGGTGGAAATGCTCTCAGTGGTTTGTGAGAACTACAACAGTTTGAGAAGCCATTTGATGGAATATATGAGAAGAAATCCTGAGAAGGAACTTAGCACATCATCAAAGAAAAGGAAATCTGAAAGCAGCAATAATAACAATAATAGTAATTTGATGGGAATTAACAACAATGGAAACTCTGAGAGTAGCTCTACTGATGAAGAATCATGTAAGAAACCAAAGGAAGAAGAAAACATCAAAGCCAAAATTTCAAGAGCTTATGTTAGGACTGAAGCATCTGATACAGGCCTTGTAAGTTTCTTAATTTTATAGTTACTCCCTTAGATTCCTAAAATTCATTCATTATTTAATTTGGATTCTTGGGTTGGGTTATTTGTGGTAATATAGCATAGACCCAACCAACCCATGTGGTTGGTCTGAGTAGTTAGGGATTCAGACAACTTAAGCAAGCAGTCTTGTATGGGGAAAACCTAGTAGGGAAGGGAGAAGAGTCAGGCATCTTAAGCAAGTGGTCCCTGACTCTTGTGTACCGAGAAAAATCGGTTGAGAGTGGAGAATCAACCTTGTGTTTAATATACGTTCTCCAACAGAGATTAGTCACAGCTAAACAGCAATGGATACCTTGAACCTATAAAATGACTAGAAAAAAAAAATATATATATATATAGCATAGACTCAAAAAGTACTAAAGTGTGTATAACTATTGGAGTTTTGACATGTTTTTTCCTTTTTGTGATTTCAGATTGTGAAGGATGGATATCAATGGAGGAAATATGGACAAAAAGTGACTAGAGATAACCCTTGTCCAAGAGCTTATTTCAAATGTTCTTTTGCTCCAAGCTGCCCAGTCAAAAAGAAGGTAAATCTAAGTGCTAACATAAACCACTTAGATAAATAATTCAATTCTATGTAAAATTATGTGTAACAGATGTGCATCCAAACACACACTAAGAAGATTTTGCTCATGTTTGGTTAATTATTTATTCAGGTGCAAAGAAGTGTGGATGATCAATCTGTGCTTGTTGCTACTTATGAAGGGGAGCACAATCATCCTCAATCATCTCCAATGGAGGCAACATCCGGTTCCGGCCGTAGCGTGAGCCTTGGTTCGGTACCTTGTTCAGCTTCTCTCAACTCAACAGCACCAAAAGTTGTTACTCTTGACTTAACAAATTCTAAGAGTAGTAAAGATTCTAAGAATAATGAACCAAGAAAAGATTCACCGAAGTTACCAAAGAATTTGGTGGAACAAATGGCTACATCTTTGACAACTGATCCTAATTTTAGAGCAGCACTTGTTGCAGCCATATCAGGAAGATTGATGCACAATAATTAAGAGAAGATTTGGTGATTTTTTGGAACCTGAATCCTCTATAGTTGATTTTATGGTGCAGTGAGCACAAAACCGATAGACCAACAGAGATAAATTTTCTCTATCTTAATCTAACAGTCTGCAACTGAGAGGCGACTGCACCATAAAGCCTACTGTAGATGATTCAATTTGGATTTTTAGCTAACTTAGTGTCAATTGTTAAGTATTCCATAAAATGGATGAATTTTTTTTAGAGTATAGGATCTCTATGTAAATACAACATAGAAGATTGAGAGTATATTTATCAATTTGATCCTTTAAGTGGAAATAAAGTTCCACTAAGGATAGCATGTTGAGGTTATATTGAACAATAGCAAATCAAGTTCAAATTTCCAAATACTTCTTGAAAAAATTTCTGGATGAAAAAAGAGTTTCTTACATCTCAATGTTTAGTACACAGTCTCATGTTACTAGCTTGATATTTTAAATTTTAGAAACTATGTTACACATCAATCATGTATTATTAATAATGAAATATAATCCATGAAAGCATGGAGGATAAAAAAGATAATGTGCATGATGAGAATCTTCAATTGAAAAATATTATTATTTTAAGATTTGAGGCTTTCCATGGAAAGAGTTTAATAAGCATGTGTTTGGTTTCACAAAAGAAAGCTACAAATTATATAATGTGGATATGACATGCTTTTGTATAATTTATATGTGAAAATAAACACGTTTTCAAGATTCAGATAGTATATCATTTTAAAAGCACTACTTTTTAAATTAAAATTTATATTTCAAAATAGGTGCATAATTTTTTAAAAGTTAAATATATGAACCAAAAATCTAGTGCTGTATTGCATCTTTGATCAAGAGTGTAACAGAATATGCAACTGAATATTTCTTTCCAATAAGACTAAAGCTGTTACCTCTAGACTGATAATAATGTTTGTTTTGTTTGGATAAAATTAGGAATTGTGGTAATAAAAAAATATTCTACTAACAGCAATTGGTGTAGTTGTGATCCAACTTCATTTTCAACCAAATTGGCCTAAATGTCCGGAAGCTAGAACTTATCAAGGCAATTTTTTTAACACTGATTTCATGAAATCGGATAGAAGGTAAAATGTAGTTCTAGGTATCCTAATCCTAAGGTACCTATATTCAACAAAAAGTAGTTGAATTGAATAGGCAAATTACTCCTTGAAATTATTAGTGTCAATTAAAATAGTCATTGATTTTTTAAAATTGACAAATACATCTCTAAATTTGTATAATTTCGGTCAAAATGGTCCTTTTAACTTTTATCGGTAAAGATTAAGATGTAATGCATTAACTAATTGTGTGACTCTTTTACGTTGATCTTATATCAATGCTATCAAACCAGAGACTAACTTGCCTATGAAATTTATATCGCTTAAAGACTAATTTTTCGTAGTTAGTTAATGCACAATTGTAAATTTGTAGCTAAGGTTACCTAAATTTCACAAGCAAATTAATCTCTAGTGAACTAACAATGATACAATATCATGTGCTATGATACTTAACATGTTATGTCATAGTCTTTTGACAATAAAAGTCGGAATATAGAGATGAATTAGTCAATTTGCGCAAATCAGATACTATTTTATTTTGTTTGATGCTTACAATTTCGAGAAAAAGTAGTTCAAAAGAGTCCAGCCCTTAACCGTGATGAACATGGACCAAGTAGGTAAATACTTGCTGTACAATGTTGACGGTGAGACACTAGAGACTTAATTAAATATAGAGTAAGTGCCAAGAGTGAAGAAAAAACCACAAGGTAGGGTTTGGTCCCTCCTATCATAGGGTAAAGAACATAAAGAAACTAGTTATTCATGACCACATACTTAAAGTAAGAGGAAAAGGGTAGAGGAGAAATTCAACAACTAAGACTATTTTGCATCATATCTTTCAATACACAAGAACACGAATAATTGCCAAATTCATTTTGCTTTTCAAATACAACTTTCTACTGCCTATTTCATTCATCAATATCTGTATGGATTTTGTACACAACACAACCTACCCATCTTCCCTAACAACTACCAGATTAACAACAAGGCCATTTAACCAAAGCCATAGTACTACTAAGTGGAGGGTCCATGATTCCCTGCCGTCGAAATTTCCTATTGAATAGAGATCAAGCAGCTCACTTCGTGACTTGTACAAATCAGAAGCTAAGAATCTCAACTATACAATCTTGATCAACGGTTGAGATCATCGACTATAGTGACCACGGACTATGGGGAATCCGCTTCTTAAGAGGAGAAGCTCAACTTGTTCACGGCTAGCAACAAATCCACATTGGTTGAATCCTCATTTGTCTTCTCTTTGACCTTAGAGTTGACGGAGCCGCTCTCTTTGCCTTCTCCTTCTGCATTGGAGAAGATACACTCCTTGAATCTGAAGCAACTGATAAGGTGGTCATTCGTTAACCCGGCCACTTGCATGAAAGTGTAGATGACTGTTGGTCCCACGCTTCTGAATCCTCTCCTTACGAGGTCTTTACTTATTAATTCTGCTTTTGGAGATTTGGCAGGTACCTGACGTGGGTACCTGAATTGGCCAACTATAGGCTTATTGTTCACAAAGTTCCAAATGTAGTTGTCAAAAGATCCAAACTCTTCTATTACCTGTGCATTTCAATGAGGAAAAAAATGTAGATAAAGACAAAAAAAAACCTTGATGTTTGAAAGTTGTAGACTAGGAAAATTACACCAATGATCCAGCCCTTAAACGTTAAAACAAGTTGAATTGATATTTTATATATTTTCAACCTAGTCTTCTCACAAAATTTTCCATGGTAGGTAGCCGATTAGTTTGAAAATTAACATTCTAGATTCATTCACTTCAACAAGAGTCTTTTAATTTAGAAGGAAAAAAATAAGAAAGCGATTGATAGCAACTTTTACACATGCTGTACATAAGACTAGACACTCATGCTGTCAGAGTATTTACCTTACACATCTGGCGTGCATTTTCAATTATGGACCGCAGCCTGAGCTCCGACAGCAATGAGTTGGCAGGGCTTCCAGGTGCAACTATCTTTTTCTCGTTCATTCTTGAAACCGCATATGGATCAAAATCCAAAAATACTTCCCTGTGTTTATGGATACATCACAGCCATTAATTCAGAGCTAAATTTTTAGTGCATTTTCTGCATACGACATCATCTGAATCCATCAAGGGCCACATAGAAGCACATAAAATGAGCAACCTTTTCTGATTTAAGAGTGTAAAATGCAACCCATTGAATTATATATCACAGAAAATATCAGTACCGAAATAACTGCCTTTTGCCAAGAATGGTGGGCCACGAGAGTTCTGCCAAGGCTCCAGAGAAGCTGAGTAACTCAAACAGTTTCCTGCACAAAAACCAAATTCTCGCATTGAGACATAGTTCCAACCTGGAAGCTGAGCAAAAACAGAAGATAGTGCTAACACCATAACAAACCCACATACTTGTCGTCGTGAATAGGAACTCCCCACTCTTCGTCATGAAAAGCAGTATAACATGGTTCTGAAACAAATGAGAGCAAATTAGAGGGAAAATGAACAAAAAATTTGCAATTACAATGTTGAAGTAACAGATACTTCTTTATTTTTTTATTAAATATAAAAAATCACTGATGTATGTATGTCGTCAAAGTGACATACAATTATCTGTCCAAATCAACATACAGGCACATCACAATAATGATGTGTTCATGCTTTATAGGTTGCATGTGATCTATTAAACATTGAAGAATTATGGGAGAACGTCAGTAGAATCATATGAGCCATGTGAACTAGACTAACTGCCAAATGATGACTTCCCAATATAGGTAGAAAGCATTAATATGATGACACATGACATGATACAGATGAGAGATGACACGAACACAGAACATGACAAATTTAAAAATTAAAGAGCATGGATTGAATAGAATATATAAAATTAAAACAAAAATCTTAAATCAAAAGAGAGAATTCATGTTTTAAAAATGAACATTGAGTTTTTAAAGACATAATAAAATGCTGTGATTTATCCAATTATTGTGATATTTCCATATGTATTGGTATAAAAGTTCAAAGAGTACATGTGATATTTCTGAAGTTTCTGTCACGGGTCTGACATTGGTACGATACCAATAAATAAACTATTTTAAAGTTTTTAAGCTGCCTTTACGAAAGGTATGAATCTTCCAAGCTAGCAGTAAAAAAAGTTGAGCAATGAGCATCCATAAGCAGAGTTATGGAAGGAGGCAAATCACTGCAACCCTTGTTAAGCATATCAGTAGCATCCCTAAACTGCCTTCAGCTGCAACGTATAACTCTTAATCGCTACTATGGGCAGGCATGTCATGCAGAAAAGCATTACATACAAGAAAAATTGAGGATGAACATGGAACTATTCATGCATTGCTAACTATATTTTGGTCTTAATCACTTGTTTATAATGTTTAATTGGAACCAGAATAAGCATTGTATCAATCAAGAGACCACAGTCAGTGAGTGATGTAGAACATTATTTGGAAATAAAATTGTTCTATAGAAAGAGAACTAAACAACAATCAGTCTGGGAGTGGAAACTCCCAACACATCAGCAGAAAAAACAAAACTAACTTGAGGAAGACACAAATATTTGAGGGTTTTAGAGAAGAGAGAATATGATTTAATGAAATCTTAACTACATTGAGTAAGATATTCTTACATTAAATGTTATAAGGGTGTAAACTATAAATTAAACATTTTTCCTCCATTAAAATCTCTCCCCCTCTTCACGAACCAAACAATAAGAAGGTTATTTCCCTTCTCTTCTCTTCTCCTCTCCTGCTCTAGCCATACCAAATATCTCCCCTCCCTTTTTGAACCAAACAAATTTCTCATAAACACTGTGCTTGCAAGCCTTTCCACAAATTTCTCATTTTCTACATCACAGTCAATTACAACCTTACAATTACATCAAAAGCTCAAACCAGTAGTACCATCGTCACAATTCTCAAACAATAATCTATTCACATGAGGACTTATAATTTATAAGACTATTTGAAAGAGCTTATAGAAACAACATAAAATATGTCCATAATTTATTTTCAGCTTATTTCCATAAATTATTTGGTATAGCTAAGGAAAACAACTTATAACTTATATGAAACAGTTACACTTTATTTTATCTTGTGATAGAAATAATTTGTACAGAGCAATTACTAGTGTATGATAAGCACTTAATTAAGATGAAGATCTTTATCCAAACAGAGCCTAAGCTAATCAGGAACATAAACAAATGAAAATACCTGTATTTGGTGTAACCCAAGTACACCTTTTCTTGCCCTCCAAGCCATCACTCGAATCTACCTCAGCAGGAGCAACCACAGCATCAGTAACCAAATTCCCAATCTTTGAACCAATCGGTTTCTTCCTCAAGCGCCGCGCCAGCGCCACCTTCCCGCTCGACGAAGCGCCACTACTGTAAGTTGAAGAATCCGTCGATGAAGCATCCGACGAACACGAAGCATTCATCGACACATTCTTCACCACTGCCTGATGGCAATGATCCCGACGCTTCGAAATCTCCGGCGTAACCACCACACATTGCGGATTCATAACCACCTCCGAAGCCTTCTTAGTTTCCGGCGCCGGTTTCTTAACCACCTTGAAGAGACGCACCTTGTTTCCTGCGGGAACAAGCACCGGCCGTGACTCATGATCACCGACGGGAACATTCATGGATCGAACTCTCGGTGGACCCGACATTGCAAAATTCAAACCCTAGATTCTACAATTTTCTTCTCAAACTCTCTTGGATTTCAATGCCGAATACCCAATTCAAAATTTGGTGTTTTCAAACACTGAATTGAAAGAAAAGATGATAAAAAAAAATTAACTTGGATGTGAAAATTTTGAATTTCAACGCAAAACCCTAGAAAGAGTAAAGGGTTTCTTTTTTGGGAAGGATTTTTAATTTAACTGAAAAATGAGGTAAATTTCTTTGTTCTTTTTTGGTGTTATTTATTGTGTGTGTGAAAAAGATAGAAGCTTTGAATGCGTTTGTTTGTGGGAGTGAGGTGTTAAGAGTGATGAGAAAGTTGAAGAGAAAGAGTGAGAAAGTGAAAGGTAATTTATTTTTTGTTTAACTTGAATGGAAATTTGTTGGTGGAGAAAGCAACGAATCAAGAAGAGCAGTATAGAGAGAGAAAGGAGAGAGAGATGGTCGACCAATAAGTGAGTGATACGTAGGAAAGAGAAATTAACTATAAACGACATGACACTTTTGTCGTGGCTCAAGAGAAATGAATGAGTAGTATTCGGATCACAATTGCATCTTTCCATATACTTCTCTCATCGTCTCATCTTTATTTTGATGATTGATTTTAAATTTTAAAAATAAAGATGATCATTAACATTTAATTTTAATATTGTGGTTTTTGGAGTTTTAAACCCTGTTTTAAAATTGGTCCATGGTAGACTATGGTTCATATTATAATTTGTTATCTATCCATTGTATTTTAACATTTGAATGAGAGAAAAAAGTTGAGCTATTAACTATCATCATTGTTGTATATGATTTTAAGATTAGAATTAAGATAAATGTCTAACGGAATAATTAGCTAAACGGCTAATGATAGACACTTTCATTGGACTTAATATGTTCGTTCATCAAGGTGTATTCAACAACAAAAATCCAACATATAATTTAGTAATTGATATTAATTTACCATAATTTAATTAATAATAATTGAATATTGTGAATCAATAATTAATTAATTAATTAAATAATTAATCTAACATTTCGATTAAGGATGGGAATAAATCAGGGCGACCGACAGAGGTCTACGGTCTAGCTTATGTCACGTCCAGGTCAGACCAGGTTTTTTTTTTAAACAAATAAGGCCAAGACTTCTAAAAAAAAGTCTATTTAATTAAAAAGGTCAAGCTACAGACCACATAATAAATCTTTTAGGCCTATTAGACCGACCTATTTAAATAAATATAAATAACATTATTTTATTACTATAATTATTATATTAAATTTTGATATTTTTGTTATATATTCAACTTTTAGTAATTTACACATATTAACCTCATTTAGTTTTTGACAGATTTAAATTTATAATTGTAAAATATAATTTAAGTATAATGTATATAAAGTCATATTCTTTAAAATGTGATGTTAAATATCAAAATAGAACTTAATTTCATTGACATATTGGGTGTGTTTGTTTGAGCTTAAATAAAAATGATTTTTAGTTTAAAAAATTTAGAGATTATTTTGTAGAGATTTGTCTAAAAATGATTTTTTTATTTCCGTTTGTTTACTATCATAAAAATGATTTTTTTTAAAAAATGATTTTTAATCTGTTTGTATACAATTTTATAAAAGTGATTTTTTAAACTACAAAATTACCATAAAGGACATGAGTTTTATAATACCCTACAAAATTTATAAGTTTAATCCATTTCTTATACACATTTTAAATTGATTAATGTAACTAAAGTACTCATCAAAAAGTAATAAATAAACACAAAAAAGCAAAAAAAAAAATAGTATCAATATATGAATGATGTAAAAATAAAATTATTCAAATAAAAGGCGTATAAACAATAAAAAAATTATGTGGAAAAATTGAAAAGGAGAAGAAAATTTACTTGATGAAAAACCTATATGAGAGCCTCATGAAATGAGAAAAACAATTCGTGCGTGAAACTGGTGCACTACAAAGAAAACCCCATTAAAGATTGATGGAGGGTAATTTTGGATTTTTCAAAAAGGACAAGAGTAATTACATCATTTTCTCTTATCATTGGGTTAAGTTCCGTGTTTTTAAAATTTTTGGCATCTTTCTCTCTCATCTATCGCAGTAGCGAATTTGAGAAGCTACTATTTTTAGCTTTTCATTTTTAGCCAAAAAATGATTTTTTTAACAAAATCATTTTTAAAAAATTTGAAACAAACACCCTTCAAACCCTACAAAATGATTTTTGGTTTAAAAAAATAGATTTTTTTCATGAAAAAATCTGAAACAAACGCACTCATTAACTCGTTAATCTATTTGAAGATATATTTGATTACTTATTCAAAAATGTTAAAATGAAATAGGTTTTTAAATAAGCTAACATGTCACATAGGCATGGCAACGGGGCGAGGACAGATTTTGCCTCCTCCACCCCCGCACCCGGCTAATCGGGGAAAACCCGCACCCGTTTCATAGCGGGTGTAAAATTTAGACACCCATCCCCGCCCGCAACGGGTTTCGGGTTTCCCCACCCACACCCGCATCCACTCATATATATATATATATATAATTATAATTATAAATTTAAAAATCATATATATATTATAATTAATATAATAAAATAATTATTATTAGACAATAATTAAATTAAAAAATTTCTATAGAGATAATATTATAATTTATAATATTTAAAAAAAATATTAAGTATATTCAATATATATGTATATATAATTTAAAATTTGCAATAATATTACTTGCGGGACGGGTTCGGGTGCGGGGTGGATATCACCACCCCCAAACCCGTCCATGCCCCCGAATTTTAATTTCGGGGAAAATCCGCACCCGCACCCAATTAGAGCGGGTTTTCTCCGCCCAAATCAAGCGGGTTCGGGTGGGTACCAGCGGGTGCGGATTTTATTGTCATCCCTAATGTCAAACTTCTATCAAAGTTAGATTTAAGCCTACAAAATAAGCCTATGTCAGTACATTGGCCAGACTTAGGCCTTGAATTTTTTGGCAGGTCAGACTCAGGCCTAGCAAAGTCTAACTCGATTCAACCTATTCTCACCCTTAATTTCGACCCTTAAGAATCGAAACCACTTTTTAATAGTATGAATTGGAATATCAAATGTGAGTAAAATTTTTGCATTATATGAAAAAATTGATATTAGACACCATATAAATAGATAAAAATCTATATTAACTAAATGTCTTAAGAGCACCTTCAATATTACAACTCAACATTTATATTTTAAGTGGATCTATAGTGTTACATCATTTTGAAACAATCCACTAACTTTTTACTCAAATAATGCACCTCTTAAAAAAAATATATTGAATCCCACTGCTTTAACAAAATTATAATTTCTAGCATTAAGGTCAAGGATTCATCAAAAAAAAAAATTAGTACTTTTAAAACGGCAACACTATAGTTGTTGTTTGTGACCGGAAGAAAAGATTGATGATCATTGGTAACAATATAAACTGCACATACAAAAAAAGGGAATAGGTGGGACCCACTTATCCAACTCATTTCCACACATTCTACTCTTCAATATGTTCCATCTTTGTAGCAAAAACAAATTCCAAAAACAAAATAAGAAGCAAATTTGAAAAACTCAATCAATGGCTGCAACATCAACACATTATTCACTTCTCATAAATCAAAAACCTTTCTCACATTTCCTTACAAACCCACCTTCCTTCCCTTCAACTTATCCATTATATAGTTCCAATAAGAGACGAGTTCGAATTCTGGCTGGAACAATTGTTGGTCGGGTTTTACTTACCAGCCCGATTTCTAGATTACCGGTGCCACATTCCCTTGAGAACCGGAGAGGTAAGATCAGAAGAAATTCCAATAGAAGACCAAGTGTTTGTGTCAATGCCAAAAAGAAAAATCCATGGCTTGACCCTTTTGATGATGGAGAAGACCCCAACCTTGAATATGGTTCATTGTCTTCAGATGGTAAACAAGATGAAGATCCAAGGCCACCAGATAATCCAAACAACCCTTATGGATTCTTGAAGTTTCCAGCTGGTTATTCAGTTGAGATAGCTTCAATTGGATTGAAAGTTAGAGGTGATGTTAGGAGGTGTTGTTGTGTGGTGTCTGGTGGTGTTTATGAGAACCTATTGTTTTTTCCAACTATACAGTTGCTTAAGGATAGGTACCCTGGTGTTTTGATTGATGTGGTTGGTTCTGAGAGAGGGAAACAGTGTTATGAGTTGAATAAGAATGTTAGATGGGCTAATGTTTTTGATCCTGATGATGAGTTTCCTGAGCCTGCTGAGTATACTGATTTTGTTGGAGTTTTAAAGGTTGGTTGGCCACCATATATTTTCTAAATACTTTGTATAAAGTGAGTTTAGATATTTTATCTTCGGTAAATGTTTCGATCGACAATGAATTTAACTGAATCATGATGTATTATAGTAATTTTGACAAAAACTATACTTTTGAGCTTCAATAAAATTATGATGTCAGAATGACTTGGTCAAATTTCCCGTGATTTCAAACATACACTTAAAAGTTTGGGACAAAAAATTGATCATACCTTTCTACATGAACATTGTAGAAAAATGAGTTTGATTGACACCGTAAAAATCCAATATATTTTATCATTGTCATATTTGTAAGCAAGTTTTAAGAATAATATTATGATACGACAAGACAGTCATATATATAAGAACAACCAAACCTTATTGCACTAAGTAACGTTGGTTACATTGATCAAACCACAGCTATTAATTATACTCTAAAATATAATAATAGAAATATAATACTAATTGTGTGATTAGATTCATTGGCCAAGTAGTTGAGTTCAAATGGTTAATGAATTTCATTAAAAACGAATCGATCAGAGGTCCCTGAGTTTGACATCTGATTGCAACGATCATCGATTATATTTTATTTATCTCTAGACTGAACTCCGAATACTACGACTCATTTTCCTTAAAAACCAGAGCATTAAGACAAAAAGATCAATGTGAAAAAAAAAACACTACTTAGTGCAGAACATTAAGCTTAAATTGTTTTTATAGTATAAGTGTTCGATGATTTCTGTCATGCAATTTCATAAACTTTATGAGCATTTTGCACAGTTTAGGGACTTCCCTCATATGAAGAAGCTTAAGAAATACTTTATTTTTATTACAACAATGATGCAATCTTGCCATCTAACCTCAAAACTCTTCCAAATCTTCCCTGCTTGAAATTCTCTAGTAATTGATGCATTACTGCATTATGCTTACAGAGTAGATACTATGACATGGTGTTAAGCACAAAATTGGCAGGCATTGGGCATGCAGCATATTTATTCATGACAACTGCAAGAGATAGAGTTAGTTACGTCTACCCAAATGTGAATGCCGCAGGAGCAGGATTGCTTTTATCTGAAACATTCACACCTGATTCTCCAAATCTTTCAGAAGGAGGATACCATATGTGAGTTAATGTAACAAAACTAATGATTTAGTGTGTTTTTTTGTTTTTGTGGTGACAAATATTGATTTTGTAAAATAGATTTTGGTCAAAAGTGAGTTGAAAGCAAAAAGGTTTATGTTTAGATAATACATTCACGAAAAAAATATTTTTTTCATTTCGTGTTTGGATAATTTAAATCAAAATTGCTTTTGAGTGTATATATATATCCGCCACTTTTAATAAATTTGAGAATTGATTCTATGTCACATCAAAAGCTAGAAATCTAAGCTTTTCGTAGCATGTTTGAAATCCCAGTAGACAGGTGTTGAACGTGTGGCGGTTATGAAGCTCCAAGAGGGAGCTTCTCCTTGGACGCACGGTAGACACCCCTTTAAACGTGAATGCAACACATACTTGGTAGAATCTAGTTTGGGGATGTAATCAGTTTTGGGATTGATAGTCAAACATAACTAATTTGTGGTTAAACGTGCCCAAACTTGATTCAGGATGTCTCAGTGTAGAACCAAACATAGGCTTAGACTTACCTTAGGTAGTTTTTAGTGAAAATTCTCTTTAACTGAGGAACATTTCCAATGAGTTTTTCGTACTAGGTACCATCAGATGGAAGACTGGTTAGGAAAACCGTTTCGAAGTGTTCCACGGCAGGTTGTGCCGCCACTTAAAGTATCGATTTCAAGGAAGTTGAAGGAGGTTGTGGAGGAAAAATACACAAAAGCAGGTGTAAAGAAAGGAAGATATGTTGTGATTCATGGGATACAATCTGATTCAAAGGCATCAATGCAGTCTAGGGGTGATCCTGATAGTTTACTACCACTTGAAGTGTGGGCTGAAATTGCTGATTCTGTAAGGTATGAAATGTTGCACTCTAAAATATAGTCTGTCTTATGCCATCATTTAAGCTTTTAGATTTTTTTTCTCAACATACAAGTGTATATGATTGGTTTAGTGGTGATGAAAATTGTTTTTTGAATGAATTGAGGTTGGTCAAAAAGTGAATTGAATGTAAAGTAATTAATGTTTTAATACATTTACGAAGAAAAAAAAAATTTAGCAGTTAATATTTGGACCAAAATTACTTTTGAGTGTGTATATGTATTTGTATTTGCCACTTTTATTAAAATTGAAAATTGTTTCTTATACCTAGAAATCTAAGTTATATTTGATATTACGGTAAATTTGTCAGAATTACGATGAGCTGCAGTGATTTTGCAAAAGCTACAACCTATAGCTTTTCATATTCATGATGGCTCAATGTGATTCTGGAAAACACTTGATACCAAATATGCACTAAACTTTTCGGTAAAATTGAGTTGGCGATGGAATCTATTTTAGGAAGGAAAGTCATACATAACTAATTGTTGGCCAAACGTGAATTGACCAACCCAAACGTGAATGTTTCGCCATTGAATCAAACATAGGCTAAGACTTGTTAGTTATTATTGTTACACTGTCTGGTATGTATGTAATGGGACAATGTTTTTAAAAATTAATATACTTGTAACAGGGAATTTACGCCTCTTTTTGTCATTCCACATGAGAAAGAAAGGGAAAATGTTGAGGAAATTGTTGGAGAAGGTTCCTCCATAATCTTCATAACCACCCCTGGACAGGTACTCAAGTATCTTATAGTTTTTTAAATTTTGCGTGCAACAAACTTGAAGAAAAAACTAGGTAGTAAAAAATGTCAAGACATTGAAATGTGAAGTAATAAAAATGAATGATCAAGTCACTAAATAATTATGTTTCTTCAATATAGAAAAATCATAGGAAGGGGAAAGACAAAAATAAGGGACAGAGGAATAGGCTTTTGAGGATAAATAGTGGCTTTGTTTCTCCATTGGCAGAGTCTTCATGCGATCCAAATTCAAATTATATGCAGTCGCCAATTCACACATACAATGTAGTTAGCGATTTATAACTGCTAGATGGAGATTAATCGTCTAGCATTGTGAACTTTTGTTTGAATCTAATATATTGTAATTTAAATGAGAACTTTTGTTTGAATCTAATATATTGTAATTTAAATGAGTCATCTAATCTTCATCTAGTAGTTTTAATTCCTTGACTATAGTGACTTTGAATTTGTGATTGCATGGAATTTGGATCGGAGGCGATATTAATGCGATTTCATTCTCTTGTTGTATGGCTTAGATGGCTGCTCTTATTAATGACTCAGCCGGAGTCATAGCTACCAATACAGCTGCAATTCAGCTTGCAAATGCGCGAGACAAACCTAGGTACTTTTATCATTCACATAAATTACAACAGTTCCCTAAAAGGCGCATTTATTCAGCTTTGTTTCAAGCTACAAAACGATTACATTGCTCCAATAAAACTGTTCCTGATTTTATGCAGTGTTGCACTATTCGGCTCTCAAGAGAAGGGAAACAAGTTTGTTCCGCAGTCTGAAGAGAAGAAATGCATTGTGATATCATCGAAAACGGGAAAGTTGATTGATATCGATGTTGAGGCTGTAAAAAACGCAATTCAAACTTTCAATCTTTCTCTAGCTTTTGCATAGCCTTGGTTTCTTGTTATGTGGTTGTGCTAACTGTGATTAAAACTTTTAGTAAAGACAGAATGTATATTGACAAATTCATGGTTTTGTTCGTGCTACAGCTAACAAAGCATGTGCATTAAAGTGAAAATCAAAAGTGTAAAAATAAAAGTCGAGAAACATGTGAAACACGCACACACAAATCTTGTGACATAGAAAACGAAAGATGAATCCTTTTTATCCAAACAACAAACAAAAAATGTGAATCCTTATCACATGAGGAAGATTGCATTTATTGAAGTTATCACCTAAATCAATGTCAGATGTGTTACTTGGACACATGATTTTCTACACCTTATACCATTGAGAATGGACATACGATGTCTGTGTCCATATTTTTGTTTGAAAAACATTTCTCAATCAGTTTACACTTTACACTTTGACGCACTTGAGATACATATGTCAAGAGTAGCGTAGATGATTTCTTGGCCATTGGACTAATCCAACAGCTGACCTTTGGCTGGAAAGACTGGAGAGGCAGTAGAGAATCCAAGTCCGTGTCGAGAGTCAAAAATCGACTAAGTTTACACTTTGCAGTTCATTTCAAAATAGTTTTGTGGAATCATAACATATAAATAGAGATGACATTCAAGTACATAGGAAAGAAACAGAAACATAAAAAGAATTTGGCACCTCAGATGCTACTGAATCTTCCAAGTTATATCTAATCAATCTACTGAAACTAAATCAATTGAGTGGCTTGGCGCGAGTCGATGGATCTTCCTTTGATTCGACACGCATCATAAACACGTATCCTAAAATCCACAGGAGAATGTACTGAAAAGGAACCCATGCAAGGCATGCAACAAGACTCATGATACTGCCAACATACTGAGGATCACTGATGACCCCGAATGGGAACTCGGTTACCCAGGGAATGGTTTTTCCAAAGCGTACGCCGTAGTACGTGCCAGCCTCGCCAAGCAGCTGATAAACCCTGTCATGTGACAATATTCATCATTGTGATTAGTTAAATTCCAAAGCAATAGATTTAAACAATTGTATCCCTAGTTAAAAAATAAGGCATAGTGAGAATAAGCTCATCAAACTTTTTTGAAGATACAATGATGAAGGATACTCTGTTTCATCATCAAAAAGATGGTATTCATATATGTAATTGTTCTTCATTTATTATTTTGTTTAAGGGGAATTAATTTGCAAAATATTACATCATTTGTTGATATATATAATTCCCTGAATGACCTGCAGGTAACAGTCTCTTGCTGCAATACTTCCCAAATTAAAACATAATGTATTTTGTTTTTAACTTTTGTAAAATCACATATAAGAGTTATGTTTTGCAGGGTGCTTGATAACCTTGTTTGGTAATAATAAAAAAAGAAAGTAAAAACATCACTTCTGCAATTATGATACTTCACATTAAAGGTGTGTCCGGTGTCCAACAATACAGACAAGGCAACGACACATGCGGTTAATACAATACTGCAGTGTCTGGTGTTTGCATGAGTGCTTCATAGCTTAAAACAATAGTATTCTCCTATACTCAGTCACACAGAACACAGACACAGCAATTCCACATCACATGATTGAATATCTTCTTGAAAATAAGTTATATCCCAAATGTTAGCATTATGAATTTACACCATTGCACCAATTAGCATATCAAACTGAGACATTTATTACACAATCAATCACAATATCAGCAGCTTAATAAAAAATCCTTTTAAGATCTAATTCATATACTTGCATTTTTGGATTCACATTGAATTTGACTGAATCATGGTTTGACGCCATTATTTTAGTAATAGCTACACTTTCGAGCTTTAACAAAACCAGGTGTCATCAAATTCACTGTAATTCCAAACACACAGTGATAACTAACTACTGCAAAGTGTGAAGAGTTGCAAAAAACTGCAAAAGTATCATTCCATCACCCAAATTGAAACAGAAAACTTACTCTAATTTTCTTATCCTAATAGTATCCAATAAAAATTATAAAACTAATCCTATAAGTACAGCTCAACCGGTAGCTGCAAGGACGTTGATATCTCAAACTTGGATTCCCTACTTCTCAGCATTTAAGCTATGTGAGTCTAACTACTAGACTACTTGACAACAATAACAAAATAATCATAAAACTAACCACACATTATTCAACAAATAACAAATTCTTCAAAACAAAACAAAAAACATCCTCAAAATTTCAGCACACAATAGTATTACACAAAATAAAAAAGGAACAAACTTTATAAAACCCAATTAACAGATCCAAAAATCCAACCCAAACCCAGAAAGCAATGAAAAAGAAAAGAACCTGAAGTTAAGAAACTGTCCAAATGCAAAAAGGGGCCAAAACCAAAAAGGAGGAGGCCAATGAAAAGAAGAGACAGAGAAAAGTGAAATGAACTGAATTAGCTTCAACAAATGAGCAACATAAGCCATCATTTTTGAAGGATCTCTTCCTTTCCCACAAATATCTACCCATGATTGAGGATAATTCCAGAGGTAATAGTAAAATGGAAATGGTGATAACACTCCAATTGCCAAAAAAATTCCCATTTTTTCAGTTTACTGGTAGTAACAAAAATGTTTGATTTTTTGTTTGTTAAGAGAAAGATTAGATCTTTTCTTTCTCTCTCAAATGGGTTTTGATTTTGATTTTGATCACTCCTGGAAAATAGGGAAATGGATCTTCATCTCATTTTTTAGCCACTTGATACTGATTTATTGATATACTATTAATTAAGGGAATAAAATATTTTGTAGTCTATTTTATTACTATTTTTATCTTTAATAGTTTTTTTCTTTTAAAATTATTCAATCACATGTTTCATTTTTATAGTTGCTACGGGTTACTTTTTGATAATAAAAATTAAAATAAATTATATAAAAAAATACAATAAATTTATGAATATATTTTATCGTAATTAAAAAAATGGATAGAGGAATATGAGACGTTCGTAATTAATTATACATCTTTATGTCTTTTTC
>JBBPBP010009779.1:74294975-74311902 GCA_037974735.1 Cicer chorassanicum
TGATCAATTTTTATAAAATTAATTATCATCTTCAATATAATGCAAATTTCATCAAATTTATAACTCAAATCTTCAAATAAACTCATATTTTTATTCTTTATTTGAAGTATTTAATGTTGTTGAAGATGAAAATATGAGTTTATTTGAATATTTGAGTTATGCATTTGATGAATATATGAATCTTCTTGAAATTGATATTAAATTTTGTAGATTTTATTTAAACATTTTGATGAATTTTGTAAGTTTTTGTTAAAAAAAAAATAACATGCTGACATTTTAAAATATAAACTTTTCTAATAATACCACCATGAATCTATTTAGAGAAAACTTTACTAAGTTAATGATGAATTTGTTGGTTTACCACTGAATTCCACGACTCCCTTAATACGACACGTCATCATCCTCTTTTTCTATCTATCCATCGTTCTCCTCTGAACCATTGCCACACAAACAACACAATGCTACTGTCCATGGCTATTTCATCTCCACCTCACAACCTCACTTTCCTTCGCCAACTATCTTCTTCTTCTCCTTCTTCTTCTTCTTCTTCTTCTTCTTCTTCTTCAATTTCTTTTACCACTAAACCTCTCCGAAACACTTGCTTCAAAATCAAAAGCCTTAAAACCGAAAGAGAACCTTCGTCATCGGAGCAAGAACCAGGTTACGATCCAAAATCCGGTGTATCCGTTTACAAACCTAAATCCTATGAAGTTCTCGTCACTGACGCTGCTAATTCCCTCGCTTACGCTCTTCAACACGGAAAACTTCGCCTCGAAATCGATTTCCCGTACGTAATACTACTATTCACTTTCAGTTACTGCAAATTCAATTCTATAATTTCAAATATGAATTCTAATCGCCGAATTAGCATGGAGACGTTGGATCAATATTGGAATGAAATCCAATAGTAGACAACTTCGATTTTTAAACTCAATATTGGAACCGTCCAATATTTGATTCCATAGCTTTGAGTCGATGGCTATGTGAATGTGTGGAATCTCTTTATTTATTATTCCCTTGGTTTGAAATTAAGTGTCACTTTTAAATATTTGTTTATCTTAATGCACTTAATTATTCCACTAAATATTATACTAATACAGGTATTTTAGTAAATTATGTTATCATAAAAATTATAACATTCAATGGTTTTCTTAAGAAATCTGCATAAGCTACATCATGCACATTTTTTATCTTCCTATATTTAGATTATCTGTAATTCAAACTCAGTATATGCTAGTCCACACATAATTAGTATGTTTTGCTTCTGGCTTTTGTCTGCAGGCCCTTGCCCAGCGACTTTTCTTCGTATAAGGTACTATTCTTTGCTCTCGTGAAGCATAATTTATCAAGTGAAGTGACTACTTGAGACTTGTTATCGATTTTGGTTCTTCATTGTTTATAGGTGCATGTTTTGGGAGAGTAGTAGTAACTAATAACTGCTAAGTTCCAAAAGTTAATAGGCTAAATTATACATTTTCAAATTATTTATGATCTTGTCGTGTGCCTTTGTTTATCATGGAGTTGAAAAAAGAATTATCATGGCTCTTTATGCTTCAGTTCATCTCTCCTGCTACTTTTGATTAGCAGTGTAATATCTATGTTAATATGACGGCTAAGTTGATTTCATTTTCATTCATTAAGAAACTGTTCTGATTGGAAGGTTACTTGACGTTTTTGAGGCATGCCTGTCTCTGAATTCATTGCACATAATTTTCTCAAATTCCTAAATATTTCAAGGGATCTTCAGATGAGTTCAACGATGCCAACATTCAACTTGTCTTAACTGTTGTAAGAAAGCTCCAGGAGAAAAAAGAGACCAGAGCTTGCATAGTAAGAAAATACAATTTTTTTCTTTTTCTTTCAAATCAACAAACATTTCTTTTTATGTATAAATTTTATGATGTTTTTCGGAAATGTCACTACATTTGGGCCTTTAATTGTAGGTATTCCCTGATAAGCCGGAAAAACTTCGAGCCTCTCAGTTGTTCAAAGCAGCGCTGGATTCAGTAATGAAAAATTTATTATGGATCTATTACCCATCTTTCTAATGAATTGATTCCTATTTAATTTATGGCCTTTTTTTTTAAAAAAAAATGACAAAATAATCACACTATTGGAAAATTTTAAGTATTTGAATTATGTATACACACAAATGAAGATATCATAGTCATATTGAAGCCTTTCATAATATGAAGTTTCATTTTGTTTTGCTGCAAGGTTGATGGCATTACTATAGGTTCCTTAGATGATGTCCCTGCTGGACCTATGACTTCATTTTTCAGATCTGTTAGGAACACCCTTGATTTTGACTTTGAAGATGAGAATGAAGGTTAGCTCTTATGTGAAAAAATGGCTTTCTAAGTAATAACTTTTTTTCTCTAGCTACCATGTTTGAAACTCATGCTTGACTATTTATCATATTATTCTGGAGACATATATTGGTTAAGCTTTGTTTCTTTGTATAACATGCATGATAAAAATAATAATATTTTGACAATTAAATTTCTTAAAGTGCAGGTCGTTGGAAGTCTAGTGAGCCTCCATCACTCTACATATTCATTAATTCCAGTACACGTGAACTTGGTTATATTGAGAAGTATGTGGTATGGTGCCTCTGCCTAGAAGGTTTCCTGAATTTTTATTTGTTTATTTCAAATCCTTGATGTGAATTTGTTAGGATATATGATAAGGAGGAGTTTGTTAGGATTTGAGTTAAGGAGTTCATTAGTTATTAGTTTAAGAGGTAATTAGTTAGTGTTTTTTTTTTGTTTTGAAAAAGAGGTAATTAGGATTATCATGTATGAATAGAGAGGTCTTGGAGTTAGAAAGGACATCATTTGAATATTGAAAAGTTGTGAATAGAGTAGAAACTCTATTCTGAAGGGGAAACCTTTGAGGAGAGATTTTTCTCCTATTCTTTTCTATTTCTTAATAAAAAGTGTTTTTTCTTTGGAGTTCAATTCTTGGGTTTCTAACAGAATTGATCTTGGATTCTCTAGTAGGATCGTTATGTTGTTCATTGGTGATGAGTAATGTGCAATAATAATACATGACTTGAGTTCTTTCATATGATTTTGGGCCAGCATGTGAAATTTTGCAATTTATTGAGTTTAACTTCTACATCTATTGTCACAACCCACTCTTAGCTCGTGGTCGTAAAATAGACTAATACTAGTTTAATACTCATTTATCTTGACAAACCTAAGGATAGAATCATACTGATGAACCTTCATCAATCATTATTTTTAGAGTCATTTTGAGTCAATTGTTTAGCTTATTTCTTTCAATTTAATGTTTGTTTTAGAGGTATTTTAAATAAATGGTTCTTCGATTAAAATAAAGAGTTTATGCTTTCACTTTCTTGATTAACCAGCCATTTTGCGTAGTATTGTATTGTTTCCTTGGTTTAGCGCAGTGCTACGTTTTGTTGAAAAAGCAACATAACCCATGTGTGGTATTGTAATCACATACCAGAACACTTAAGGAACAAATCAGGTAGCCACCAAAAATCTGGTAGAGTTGCCCCTATATTTGCTACATTCCTAAATAACAAACACTCACTAGCACAATATAACCCAAAACAAAGAATCAATTCTTATCTATGCCTATAGCTGCATTATACTGAAGTCAACAAAATATCATCAATTGACCACACAACTGGACCCCCATCCCAATAGCTGCATTAAATAGTTCATTTCATCTGTCTCTTACAGTAGCAAGATAGCAAGATCTTAATGGTAAAACTTGATGTAGGCTCTGGTTTTGATGGCCTTTGTTGGTAAAATGTGTGAGTGATTCTTATTTTTTAATATGTATAGTTAATCAATTTTATGTGATTGAACAGGATTTATTCTGTGCACTGGGTTCGCCTACCTGTTTAATTTGATGTATATATCTTCTATTACTACCATTTTGCAGGAAACATTTGCTACATCAACACCAACACTTCTATTTAATCTTGAGCTAGAAACACTACGGTATATGTGTACTCTTTTTTGTTTAATGGAATTTTTATGCATGCCTCAATCCTTAACTACTTCGTACAGTTCTGTATGACAAAGATTAAACACTGAATTTACAGTGCTGATTTAGGCCTTTTCGGCTTCCCACCCAAAGATTTGCATTACCGCTTTCTTTCCCAATTCACTCCAGTATTCTACATTCGGATCAGAGAGTATTCAAAGGTACCCCCCTTCTTTATTGAATAGTCTTTAGATATTTATCATTTTCTCAAATAATAGGCATTGACTGTACTTTTTCTGTTTTCTAGACAGTTCCCATAGCACCTTACATTGTCAATTACAGTGGAGCTGTATTCCGCCAGTACCCTGGTACGGCTATATATTATTTGGGTATACATGCATGTGTGGCTGCGTGAGGGCACCACACCATTTACTTAATTTTTCTACATATATACCGAGATACTTATTATATAAATTAAATATTAATGTTAATAAAAACTAAAACTTAAGTGAAATACAATTCTGAGAAAAGTTGTGGTAGAAGTATGATAAACTACTGCTATTTACCAGTTATTTATTATTAACACCAGAAGTTACAAGGAAGGCCACATTTCCAGTTTATGTAACAACATTGGGTGATTTTCTAGAAGAGACAAATGTGATTACACACTTCCCTTTGGACCTGAGGGTATTTTTTTTTTTACTCGGAAACACTTAATTGTTGAGGGAAATAGGAGCATGGCCGTATTTCCTCTATTTCTCATTAAATGTCAGTGCTTTATTGACGTGGCTAAATTTCTTTGACTTAAACCCTTTGGACCTGAGGGTATTTGTTTTTTTACTCAGAAACACTTAATTGTTGAGGGAAATAGGAGCATGGCCGTATTTCCTCTATTTCTCATTAAATGTCAGTGCTTTATTGACGTAGCTAAATTTCTTTGACTTAAAGCAAATCACCTAGAATAATCAAAATCTGACTTTGTTGTCCTTAGTCCTTACCCTTTTCTGGTGCATATTATATTGTAACTAAAGGCAAGAAATCCATATCACCTAAAAAAAGCAGGGCATTGATGTCAAATTGTCAACAATAAAAAGGGAGGATATCGATATTCATTCATTCATGTAATGGATCTGGAAATGCGTGTTTAGCCAGAAGTTAAGACCAGATAGCTAGTCTATATTTGATTCTTCTTATTGTATGACTAATATGCTTTTATTTGTCAGTGATATGAATGATGCACTAAATTTTCTTCATCAATTGTTCAGGTCCCTGGCAGGTGATGCTTAAACAAGCCGATGGTTCGTATGCATGTGTAGCAGAAAGTGCCACCCGCTTCACCCTTGGCGAAGTACATTCACGAACTTCACCTGATTTTGTTATTAATTGTGAATACTGTATATTAATCTATTATCTATTGGCTTGTCTAGGCCAAAGAAGAACTGTTGAGGGTCCTGGGACTTCAAGAAGAAGAGGGAAGTTCTCTAGAATTTCTTCGAAGAGGCTATAAGGTTTTCTCTTTTACTTAATCAGTTTCTGTTAATTTTATGCATGCTTGTGTTTTCTTCGCTATGGTAGTAATTATTCTTTTTAATGTTATTTTTCCATTTATGTAAAATTTGCATATTCCTGTGGTTCTACACCGCATCTTTAGAATATTACTGGGTTTATGTAATGCGATTCCTAATTTTATTAGGCAAATGCTGTTTGTCACGAAACTTAACGAATTCATGTGATTCGCCAGTTCTCCACTTATCCTTCCGTGTTTTTTGTCAAACATTATGTTGAAAGTTCTCTCCCTCTTTAAAAAACAACAGATATTACATCATGTGTTTCGTGATATACATGATTCGTGACATATAGCAAAACCCATTCTATTATCCTAAGGTTCTTAAATACTCACATTCTGAAAATATTATACAATTGAATTGAGCAAAATCTTATTCATAATTGAAAAGTTTTGTAGGCATTGAGCTGAATCAAATTCTTGCTATAGTGAGCTATTATGGGACCTTATGTCCTATTTTTTGTGATGTCTCTAGTTCAATTATAAATCGGTTACCTACATCGTTTGATATTACAGTCAAGCACGTGGTGGGAGGAAGATTTTGATTTGGAAGTGTCTTCTGCATGGAGAAGTTGAGTAGAACGCTACTAGAGGAGATTCTGTATTTTATAGACCATCCACATACAGTGATCATTCAATGCTCACATGCAGAGAAAGAAGGCATTGCCTACAGAGTTGGGTTCATTTTTAATATTCTTTGATGTAATATATTTGCATTCTTCCCTTTTCAGTTTGAAACAAATGTGACCTATTTGTGGCATAGAAATATGATGACTTAGCAAACTCAATTGTAACAAGATTTTAGTGTTTTATATGATGCCTTAAGCTGTATCTTAAATTGCAGGATATCAGCTGAGAGTTACACCAAATATTTTATTCAACAGTAATTTTTGATGTGGCTTTTTCTTCTTCCTATTTTACCTTTTAGTAACAGTTAATCAAATACAAAAACCGATTATTTAACCCCTTTTCTCCTACACGTCGATACTAAATCAGTAATTGCATTTTCAATAGAAAAACTAAATAACCGCTTAAAAAAACAAAAACTATAAACGCGTTAGTGCAATAAAAAAAGCTGATAGACAAAAACTATAAACGCGTTAGCGCAATAAAAAAAGCTGATAGACAGTACGGTAGTGCCTGTATGCTAGTGATTATAATGGCTACAATTGAAACTTAAATTGTTCAAACCCCAACAGCTCTGCCCCATGCACAGTTTAATGAACCTTTTATACTTTTTGTACAGGGTAAAATGTCAAATTATGTTTATTGTTATTGTATTTTGAAAAATAGTGACAAAACATGACAACTGTTAATAGCAAGCCTGTAGATGTATAAAGATTATCTAATTATATCAAATGTCTATCGAAATTGAACAAGCCTAAAACCATGTCTTTATATGCCAAACCCACCAAAATTTGTGTCACATACTTTACAAGTGTAAATAGTGTCATGCTGAAGGACACTAGCAGCAGTGTAAATGAAGATAACTTAATTAGTCCTCACATATTAACAGCAAAACAGAAAATTATTGCTCTTCATCATCAAGAGCACTGAAGTCAGGTTCTGAGGGCTTTTGGATTGTCACCAAACTTCTTGAACTTGAAACTCGAAGTTTGTGACCACGAAGGGCATTAGCAGCGAAGCGAGAAACATAGGCTGTTGTATTAATTCCAAATCTTGACGAATTTTGAGCGCGTGGAACCAAAGCCTTTGTAGAATCATCACTTCCTCCATAATCAGATTCATAGAATTCTTCTTCCTCCTTCCTGCGTTTTCTTCGTAAATGCTTCCTCCATGCGGCTTGAATGTAGATTGCAGCCCATGTTCTCCATTGCTGCGAGTAGAATCGGAATGTATGCTGAACTTGTCGACTATGTATGTGTCTAAACTGTGATGCGACGAACTTCAACTCCTCTGCTTCCAAAGCAAATGCTTCCACCTCACTCATAGCTTTCACTGTTCTTGTTGATGATGGCAAGTTAGATGCAGATTTTGGGTCCAATGCCCATGTTAGCAACTCTTCACCGCAAAAGTCACCTTCCTTCAAAACTCCTCTGTTGAAAAAGCCGCTTCTTCCACCGTCTGTAGTAACACTCTCTAGACGACCACGAATGATGAACAACATCTCATCAACTGGATCACCTTCTCTAATTATGTAGGTTCTCTCTGTATATAAACTTGGTTTCAATCGTTCACATATAGCGTCAAGCAAACGTTCGTCCATGTTAGCAAAGAGAGGAACCTGAATAATAGGTCATACAATTAATACTAATGAGAAAAAAAAGGACTTAGAAGGAATACTTTTTGTGTTACAAAGCGGTCTCAAAAAATAAAAGCTAGTTTTCTCAGTACTCACCCTTCTGACCAAATTCAAACAAAGATGGCGTTTTATATCTCTTCTGAGATCCTTTGGAAGATTTTGAACCAAAGTTTCTTCATCTACTCCTCGGGTGTTCAACCACTTGTATTGGTCGTAGCGTCTGACTCTTTCCCTTAGCTCCGAAGGAAGCAAGCGATGATGCATCCACTGCTCAGAGTCACGTCTTTTGATCCTCATCTCCTCCAAACGAACTGACATTGATTGAAGGTAGGTCTATCCAATTGCATTATAACTCAAAATATTAGAACTTTTGTGCAAACTTGTTGAAGTACTTTCCTTTTAAAATATACTAATAATCATCTTCAATAAATCAAATTTTACATGCAAATTTTTTGTTTACCTGCATGTTTCCAATGAGAAGAGAAAAAAGCACAAGCCCCATAATAGCTATAACTATGGAAAACATAACCTCTCCAGGGTAGGTACTAGTTAGAAGCCCCTGACCAAGTGTACTGTTAAAAGCAAAACAAAGAAGGTATTAGCCTTGTAAAATTTAGGAACATAAAGCAATGTCAAATGTACTCTTCAAACATATGTATCAACTAATGCTTTGATTGGAATGAGGTCAAAGTTTGAACATGTTATCATCTTATGAAGGATAATATAGATTAAGACAACATTAAGTAAATCTATAATCTATAATTCTATAACTATATATAATGTCAGTAGGAGGCATTTATAATGTCAGTAGGAGGCTTTGATGTAGACAAATATTAACTTATCAACGGAAAAAAAAATTAAAAATGCACGATTGTGCTCGACTTTTCACTACAGTTGAGATAATTTCATGAAAACTTGTTACGTGAGAATAAGAGAGTCATTTGAAAATAAAACTTATATTGATTGAATGATAATTTTGGATATACATTATTAAATAGAGTGAAAGTAAATGATATTAGCTTATATTTTAGACAGAAAAATATGAGTACATTTTTTTTTATATTCGAGACTAGAGGGAGTAGCTTTATAGAGAGGATTTATGTCGATGATAATATATAGTTCTAAAGAATCAGACAAGGAATATACCTCAAATTCTGAAGTCCCCACCACAGACAATAACAAAATTTGGGAAAGACTTCTACAGAAGCAACAATATGAGACTCTATAGCTTGAGAGAAGATTCCATAATTAAAGGCTGAGTTATCATCTTCAACAAAGCATTTACTTTTAAGAACAGATTCACTAACATTTCTCCAACTTTCATACCCTGACATATGCTTACTTGAACTTCCACAATACAAGAAATGTGAATTACATCCTTCAACTTCTTTACAAGCATTCTTCCAGCATGTGTCGTTACGTTCTATCGCTAATAAGTACCACACAGAGCCCGTTATCTACATAATTATAATCAGAAGAATAAACTTCTTACTTCATATCTCAGTAAATTGAAACCTGTTATTTAATGTTAGTGATTCATGTGTGTGACATTATGTAGTGCAGCATAGATACATTATGGCATGCATACACAATACCAGAAATTTTTTAAATTTATGATACGATTCAACTTGGATATGTTAACAAAATTATATAGAAAAACATGTATAAATGTACAATACTTGAAAAGGAAGATAATTGTGATGGTAACAAGAATGATAGAACTTTGCCTATAACATAATATATTCAAACCCCTATGTCAGGGTATCAACAAAAACATTTTAGTAGAACTTAAAGCACAACAACAACAACCAAGCCTTATTCAACTAAGTAGGGTGGCGGTTACATGGATCAAATGCCACTATAATGTTCTGTCATATATCACATCTCTGTCAAAATCATTAGTCTCTATGTCTTTATTAATAGCATTTCTTATAATTTTTCTAGGTCTTCTTCTGCCTCTAATGATTTGACAACCCTCCATCTGATCTACTCTTATTACTATAAAATCTACACGTTTCATCTCCACTCGAAAAAATGACTACAAATTTTTTTTGGTATTTGATCATGAAATATCAAGAAGTATATTAGGAGTATCAAATGTATAGGGAAGTATCTAATGAGTATAGGTGTTGGATACAGGTAGACCTATAATTGTCTTAGAAATTTACTTACATGGCTAGCAAGCATATACCAGATCAAATAGTACATGGCACCAAGCAATGCATTTTCAGAAAAAACACCAGCTGTCTTTTTAACTTCTGAAGCCAAAGGTATAAAGCGTATGAATCTTGGAAAATATTGCATGATGACATTTCTCAAGAGTGATGTTTTTGTATCCAATACCTCCATACGTCTTGAACTATAAAGATATTTCCACACTACAATCTGTAACAAACATTAAGACATATTGTCAAGAAATTTCCATAAATCTTATTTAAATAAGTGTTGTTAAATAGCGGCTATAGCACTATAACATAATGGAATTTGAACATATTGTTATTGTTATGCTATACGCTATTTAGTACAACATGTTGTCAATAGCACAATTTTTATGCTATACTAGTGCTATAGCACTATTTCACAGTGAGATTTGAATAAACTGCTATTTTTCGTGTTGCATGATTAATTAACAATAGTTATTTGATCATCAACCTATCATTGAAATTATTGGTTTAGAAGCCCTTAACAACTTTTTTGGATTAGACTTTAACCTAAATTCAAGAGAAAACCACGAATAAATCTTGTTGTGTTGTAAAATAAGAGATGGAATAATCCTTGTATTTTCTTTTCTTAATCTTGCCAACATAACTAAACCTTTTATGAACAACAATAAAACATAATATCATGATATTTCACTTATTCAAAGTTTATTACTTTTGTTTCATTCGGTTAGAACTAAGAACAACGACCCCAATTCAAAAGGTAAAGATACAAAAATATAAAAGTAAGAATGCATGATGTTTGATCACAAAGTTCAGCCAATTGCACCTATATCTCCAACTGCTAAGCAATTGTAGTTTCTTAGGGTTTATAGTGTAGAACTTGTATTTAAATACTACGGTCTAGATTACAACTATAAGCCATACCCAACACGTTCATTTTTCAATGAGAAAGAAAATGGAAACAATATGTATATTACACAAGACATATTAAGCATGGATAATATCTCAAACCTGTGGCATAGGAATAATAGACAATAAGTCAACAACAAAGTATCGTTGTAAATATCTCTTTGCTATCAATGCAGGATCTATGACAAGTTCACCTCTTCCAAATACTCGAGACGAAGGCGCGATGAAGGCAGTGCGAAATTGGAAACTTATTCGAATGAGATAAACGCAATCGCATATTGTTCTCAATGTAACAGCAAAACTTGCTAGTTTGTTATCTATGGCTAAACAAAATGATTTGTGGTTGAAATAAGGAAGATAAAAGAAGAAAGGATCACAAGCTATAGAAAAAATGCATAGAATCTCGAAAAACTTGTTCCAATATAGAAGATTCTTATCTTGAGGATCAAACACTTTTTTCTGTGACACTTTAAGATCTTCTGGAAATACTGCCCAAGTGACTCCACTTTTGAGTGATCTTCCAATATTCAATAGTCCATCTGATCCCCTCTTTACGCCTACTCGAAACGATTTCGACGGATTTTTTTTTCCTCGACCGGGAATAGGTATAGGCAAAGAGTTTAAATTAAATCTTAATTTCTTCATCCCACTAGAGCTAGATGGCATTGACAAATTAGAATCCAAATCATCCAACCTACATCATCCACTGTATATTAGACTTAGAGATGCTTATCTTAACTTATTAAATAGAAGCAAAATCAAAGTTTACATATGACACATTATCTTTGAGGTGTTAACCAGTAGTAATGATTTAACCATGAAATCTCAATGACAAAGTTGCAAAATGGTCATCAATACCACTAATTTTGAAAAAATGTTTACACACATTGAACATGTTAAAAAATTGGAACATAAAATAATTATGCTTTTGTATCTATACCTCACAAATTTCTCCTTTTGGCCTCCAATATATTGTGTCTTGTAACCAGAGTCAAACATTGTGAATCAATTACATAGAGAGACCTGTCAGAAATACTAGATATGTCTAGTAATTTCCTGTCATGTGAGAGGGTTTAGTACTCTATTTCAATAATTTCATACAATGCATATATAAGCTCTAGAATATGAAATTCAAACAATTGTAATGAAGGAATAAAAAACAGTTATTTAAAATCATCATTACAAAGTAAAGGGATTAAACAAATCACATACAAAGTAATGTAATTAGTGTGTTTGGTTATGTAGAGACAAAAAATGATTTTGAATAAATTAAAAGTGATTTTAATGAAAAGGTGATTCATGTTTAAATACAATTATATAAAAGTGAATTCAACGATGAATTTGAACATAAAAACAAATATTAGAAGCAAAAGTTCCAAGTTCAAGCTTGAAATTAGAATCTATTCGAAACCAATTTTGCACCTCTAAAATCAATTTTATCTCATACACCAAATCAAATACAAGAAACCTTGCAACAATAATTTAGATAAAATGATGTATCTTTTTAGGTTTGAACAACCTACATTGTTATAAAGCATTGTTGTTGATACAATGACAATGAAAATGATTTAAAACACAATTCTGAGAATAATTTGTTCATAATGATTTCTCAAAAATCTCATTGCCAAATCTAAATGAAGAGAGACACAATCATGTTAAGGGTTGTTCATATGCAACAAGTAATCCATTTGTGATCAATGTTATAATGGAAAAGAATAGTTTTTATTTTTCCAATAATCTAAATCATAAAGATTGGAACTTACTGTGAGAATGTTTAAGGGCGTTGATTATACAAAAAAAACGGTACATTTTTGTTCTTGGAATGGAAGAAGGAGAAACATTGTGACCGTGTTTTTCGAGTAGATTTAGAAACTTTTAAGATCGTTACAACAGTTACATGTGTCGCCGCCACATTGCAGACAAAAAAATTGTTGTTTCTAGAAGCTAATAAATTAAACTTGAAAAATAATTAGTTTTAAATGTATTTTTGTTCTCTAATTTCTAAATTTGGAATTTAAAGCACCACGTTTTTAAATTCGAGATTTTAGTTAATGTTTAATATGTTTTAGAATATTTTTTTCAACAAATGAGTTTAAAGAAATTTTTTTTTATGACATGTCATATTCATTAATGATTTATAATTACAATTAATGATAATAGATTTAAGTCTTGTTTGTTTTGAAATTGTAGCAAATTTAGCCACGTTGGACGAGGCCGTAAGGAAGAAAAATGCATCATTCTAAATGTAGTTCAAATTAAATTTTATATAAAATAAAGTCAAACTTTTATATTAATACACTTTTAATTTTTATACATTGGTTTAGTGAAATAAAGTCATTGACCATATAACAGCATAAAACAAATTTGGTATTATTTATTTTTCTCCAAATTCCAAAAATGATTAAAATATATAATCGATCTTATAATTATAAGATTTTTTATTTTAGTTCTGTAAACTTTTGTTGTTTAATTTCAATCCATATAACTTATTTTGATTCTTATAAAATTGATTTTTATTAAACTCTGAACACCCTGTTAAGTAGAATATATTCATAAAGGATGGAAAAGTGTTGCTCAAATTTAGAAATCAAACAATGATAAGAACGAAAACCTATATCCCCATTTTGATCTGGGTGTGAAAAATTCATCCTTTCTTACCAAGTTTTCTTGGTTTGTGTGTCATTTTCATTACTTATTTTGTTGATTCTTGTATGATAATGCAGTGGTTATGTAATGCTGACAAATCCTCTCACAACCCTCATCTAAGATTTAAGTATGTTCTTTTCCTTATCAGTATACTGCTTTTCAATTTCAATACTTGTGTATGTCCAAGCATTTGTAAACTTGCAGAGTTTTCCACATCTCTTTACAACTTACCATCTATGTTAACATTGGATTATAATGGAAATTTTTACTTTCACTCTTTCACTCCAATAATATATAATTCCTGTTTTTTTTGTAGGGCTTTTTTTACATCTTTATACAGATGTTTGACAAATGGTGCTAGAGCAGTATTTCAAGTGTATCCTGAAAATTTGGATCAGCTTGAATTGATTTCTAAAGCTGCAATGAGTGCTGGATTTGTAGGGGGTATATTGGAAGATTGGCCAGAGAGGTATGAATAAATCTTATAATATTACTGGAGCTCCTTCATTTCATCGAGAGTTATGTTATGTGCCAGCTAAACTTTTTTTAATTTTTTTATTTTGCATTTCCTTATTATCATTCAGCATCCAGTGTTTGGTAGGTGCTGCAATCACTGGTCAATTGAATCATTTGACTGGTTTAAGCTAAGGGTATAAGAATTGCAGGACCTGGATTTAATCCCAATGAAGAAAAAATAATGCTAACACAACAACTAATTACTCCTAACTTTGGCCATTTAAAAAAAATTGTTTAGTGAAAATTACGTTCTTGTTGATGGTGGTGAAGGACTTGAATTGACAGAGTTGTCTCTTATAATGAATTAGACTTAGAATCTACTATTCTTTGGAGGGTGAGAAAGAGAAGATGAAAATAATGCATATAGTATTAGACAATAGACAGTAAATTGTAAGCAATTGAATTGAGTCTAAGACTTTTATTATGATTAATAATATTTGGTGAAATTCTTATGTTGGTTTGGTAAAAGAATACATTTGTGACATTTACAAGGATAACAATATATTTTTTATATGGACTTAAGGGAAGGATCAAGGATGTGTATGTGCTTTTTTTTTGTTATAATCACAATTATCTTTTTGTAAGTTGTGATGATCATCTACATAAGTGAGAACCAGCTCAAATTAATCTATTTTCTTAAATTGTATATTTTCCCTGATTCCCTCTCCTGAAAAAGTAAGCCATCACTTGTAACACAAATTATGATAGTTGATTGTATAGATATTTGTGTTTTGTTCAACTTGGCTTTAAGCATCTATTTCTTGTGAAAACTATCTTTTTTTTTTTTGGTGCTTTCTTGAGCATGCTTTTTTACTAACTGGGGATCAATTGTCTTTATGATAGCTGTAAGAAGAATAAAGAGTTTCTTGTTTTCACATGTGGTATTGCAAACAATTTGTTGGCCGAACTGGAAGATGAAGGTGAAGAAAATAAGAGAGTAAGTCTGGTGTAATCAACTCAAAGCTTTGTTTAAATGGATACATCTGGTATTTACATGTTTCTTGTTAAATTGTTCCAAGTTAGTTTCTGGTTAAATTCAAATCTTTGGTTAAATTGAATTGATACATGTGGTAATCAATTTGTTTCTTGTTTTCACATGTTTCTTATTTTCACATGTGGTATTTACTTCATACAATAAAGTATGATGATTAAATTGAGGATTACTGTAGGTATATATCTCAGACAGACATAGACCTCGGAAGAATCAGAACAATAACAATAAGAACAGGAAGGGAAGAGAATTGATAAAGAGGAAAAAAGAGCAGATGAGGAGAAGAGGAAATGATGTTCTTCCCGATACGAAGTACACTGGTCGGAAAAGGAAGAATCGATTTTAATATTATTTGTCATGTTTAATTATTATTATAGTTATTATATTTATTATATTTAAATGGCCATTGCAAGTCGGTCAAATTTGTTCGGTGGAGCTTTACTATGTTCCTTTTCGGCACTTTCTTTTAAACAAATATATTTTTATTTTTATTTAATTACAGTTATAATTCTTTTATTTTTATTGATTCACGAAATTGGTCTCTTTATTTTAATAAATATTTGACAATGAGTGTGAGAATTACTTATTGTAAAGTCAGTTCGTAATGATTTAGGCAACACATCAATTTATTTATTTCTATCTAACAAGCTCTTCATTATCTATGTTTGCATCTGCAATCATATCTTTGGGTGCACTCAACCTCCTAATCAGTCAACTCAACCCTTCAATCAACCCCACAAGAACATAACATGCATCAAACGGCATAACCCTCTTCATCATCACCTCTCCTACACACCTAACTATATATTACATATTATGGTCCACCACCACTGCACATACAAACCCCTAAAGAAGTTTCATATTATGGTCTACTACCAACACATCTACATATACCTGCAGAAATGTCGATTCAATATTACATTATGTCAGTGTCATAGTTACAAACCCTCCGATTACCCGGCAGAACGCAAGATTTTCTATAATTTGTTTTAAACTCATTACACAACTCCTGAGTCGACTTATGAAGTTTTTATTCCATGTATAACCCAAATGTTCAAAATTATTTGTAAGCAAGTGATAGTAACTTTAATCCACACACAAATTAAATCCAACTTCAATAATTGATAATGACGATGAGGATAATGATCAAAATGACCATCAACTAAAAAAACTTTTAGTCGTTCAAAGAGATAGACAAATTCAACGACCGCCTAAATGTGGAACTAGAGAGCATTTAGGTGGACATGTTAATTAAAAGTTGATGTTTTTTTTCATTGAATGCATTTTGTTGGATTTTATTAATATAATTTAGTTTTTTTAATTAATTTTTATGTATTAATTTAATATATTTTAATTTATTAAAAAGGAATTGGGATGCAATCTCTTGAAGGAGAAAATAAATTATTTTTCATGTGGTCAAATATCTGCCAAACAACCTTCTGAAACTCCCAAAAAGTAAGACATCTTAGTATATTAGATTTAAAGTGGAATATATTAAAATTGTTTTTTTTTAAGAAAAAGATATATAAAAAAAATATCGTAACAAATACTTTATTGATTTTATTTCTTGGTACACGTAGTATTAATTAATTGGGAAAAATAATATTATTTATTTGTTAAATTTTTTAAATGATTGTGTGTAACATATAATTATATAAAAAATTAAACATGATTGATTTTCGACTTAGAAATGAATTATTGTTAGTTTAATTATTTTAATTATTAATACTATTTCTTCTTTTGTCAAAAAAAAGTGTCACTTATTTTTTTTTGTTATCGTTACATATTTTTATTTTTTTTCAAAGTTGACTTTGAGGAGTTTTATTTGATGTATTTCTTTAACTCTATGTTATTGAAATTAGGGGTTAGATATTAATTTATAAAGCTTTTACGGGATGCTTGATGAGAGTTGA
>JBBPBP010009779.1:74312186-74342355 GCA_037974735.1 Cicer chorassanicum
TTTCAATACTTAACAAAAATTAGTTATGATAATTGAGAATTCGGACAAAAAGTAATTTAAATCAAATGTTTAAAAAATATTTAATTTATAATTCAAACTTGAATTTTTAAATAATTCATTTCAATTAGAGTTTGATAACTATTTTAGCTTTAGCTTAATTAATTAATGTGTGTGATTTGTTTATATATTTATGTCACATATATAATTCGTTTTAGGAGATATTTGTTTATATATACCAATTATAATTCAAGAAGATTAACAAAAAAATCGGTTAGTTCTTGACCTTTTAAAGTATAGCCGGTCCAAATGATATTGACCCATATTAGATTAATTAAAAAAAAAAATATCACTTTTTTGAAAGGAACTATTTAATATTAATTTTTTTTCTAGAGATGGCAGCATATTCCACTTATGTCATGTGAGTACTTATTTGAACTCGTCTTGAACTTAATAAAAAAAATCTTTTTTGATCGGGTTAGAATATAGGTGCAAATTTTTTAAGGTATTTTAAGTTATGGACAATTGTAGGAATGTAGTGTTGATATTCACCCCATTCTAGAACCTATCATTTTTATAAAAACAATAATACTCATTTTTTTATATACATACACATATACTTGTTCATTTTATTTATTATTTAGTTGTATATCACAAATTTAAATTGTCCCTCAATTTAAAATATAATTTTAATATAGTTTAATTTAATTCATTTAAAAAAAATATAATTTTATATATCTTTATATTAAAATTATTATTTTATTATGTTAATTATAATATATATAATTCTTTTTTATATATGTATCGATATGAGTGAAGACGGAGGATAGATATTGTTATGAACAAATGGTAACCCAAAAAAATGTTATAGATTATTTATGTTTCTTATAAAATAATAAAAATTAATATTTTTCTTTATTTAAATACTAACTTTATTTACAAAGCCTAATTTATTTCTTGTTTGGATCAATTTCATAGAAAGCTAAAGTCTCCACACATCAGTCTCTCAATCAAACTTTTTGAATGATAAATGAACACACAATTTGGATACAATAAGACACTTAATATTTTATAGAGATGGTAGTCATGATATTTCAACCTTAAATATGAGGGTAGTTTTGTAAACAACTCTTATAAATTAACAAACTCTATTATTTCCCTCTTCTCATTTGTGTTCTCTCACACTTTACAACATTGATTTGTGTTCTATATATAGTCTCATTTTATCAGTATGTAACAACCTTATTTTTCACTGTTTCTCATTTTTTTTTTCCTCAAATTTAAAAAATCAATGGAACCAAAACCCGTTGTTGAAAATCAATTAGTATGCCACTCACAATGAATACAATGTCATGATTGGTAAGACCATTGTGAACACTCTTGTTACTAATGATGAAGATGTTATAAAAATGGTTAAAAGACACTTCAATATTGGTGGTGGTGGTGGTAATGATGATGATGATGTACACCATTGGATTGGTCTTGATTTGTGTTCTCTCACACTTTACAACATTGTGTTTGAATATATATAGTCTCATTTTATCAGTATGCAACAACCTTGTTTTTCACTGTTTCTCATTTTTTTCGTCAAATTTAAAAAATCAATGGAATCAAAACCCGTTGTTGAAAATCAATGAGTATGCCACTCACACTGAATACAATGTCATGATTGGTAAGACCATTGTGAAAACTCTTCTTATTAATGATAAAGATGTTATAAAAATGGTTGAAAGACACTTCAATATTTGTGGTGGTGGTGGTGATGATGATGGTGATGATGATGGACACCATTGGATTGGTCTTGATTTGTGTTCTCTCACACTTTACAACATTGATTTGTGTTCTCTCAAACTTTACAACATTGTGTTTGAATATATATAGTCTCATTTTATCAATATGCAACAACCTTGTTTTTCACTGTTTTTCATTTTTTTCCTCTAATTTAAAAAATCAATGGAATCAAAACCCGTTGTTGAAAATCAATGAGTATGCCACTCACACTGAATACAATATCATGATTTGTAAGACCATTGTGAAAACTCTTGTTACTAATGATGAAGATGTTATAAAAATGGTTAAAAGACACTTCAATATTTATGGTGGTGGTGGTGATGATGATGATGATGGTGATGATGATGTACACCATTGGATTGGTCTTGATTTGTGTTCTCTCACACTTTACAATATTGATTTGTGTTTTCTCACACTTTACAACATTGTGTTTGAATATATATAGTCTCATTTTATCAGTATGCAACAAAATGTCATGATTGGTAAGACCATTGTGAAAACTCTTGTTACTAATGATGAAGATGTTATAAAAATGGTTAAAAGACACTACAATATTTGTGGTGGTGGTGGTGATGATGATGTACACCATTGGATTGGGCTTGATATGTGTTCTCTCACACTTTACAATATTGATTTGTGATGTCTCACACTTTACAACATTGTGTTTGAATATATATAGTCTTATTTTATCAGTATGCAACAACCTTGTTTTTCACTGTTTCTCATTTTTTTACTCAAATTTAAAAAATCAATGGAACCAAAACCCGTTGTTGAAAATCAATGAGTATGCCACTCACACTGAATACAATGTCATGATTGGTAAGACCATTGTGAAAACTCTTGTTACTAATGATGAAGATGTTATAAAAATAGTTAAAAGACACTTCAATATTTGTGGTGGTGGTGGTGATGATGATGGACATCATTGGATTGGTCTTGATTTGTGTTCTCTCACACTTTACAACATTAATTTGTGTTCTCTTACACTTTACAACATTGTGTTTGAATATATATAGTCTTATTTTATCAGTATGCAACAACCTTGTTTTTCACTGTTTCTCATTTTTTTACTCAAATTTAAAAAATCAATGGAACCAAAACCCGTTGTTGAAAATCAATGAGTATGCCACTCACACTGAATACAATGTCATGATTTGTAAGACCATTGTGAAAACTCTTGTTACTAATGATGAAGATGTTATAAAAATGGTTAAAAGACACTTCAATATTTGTGGTGGTGGTAGTGGTGGTAGTGGTGGTGGTGATGATGATGATGGTGATGATGTACACCATTAGATTGGTCTTGATTTGTGTTCTCTCACACTTTACAATATTGATTTGTGTTCTCTCACACTTTACAACATTGTGTTTGAATATATATAGTCTCATTTTATCAATATGCAACAAAATGTCATGATTGGTAAGACCATTGTGAAAACTCTTGTTACTAATGATGAAGATGTTATAAAAATGGTTAAAAGACAATTCAATATTTGTGGTGGTGGTGGTGGTGATGATGATGGTGATGATGATGATGTACACCATTGGATTGGTCTCGATTTGTGTTCTCTCACACTTTACAATATTGATTTGTGTTCTCTCACACTTTACAACATTGTGTTTGAATATATATAGTCTCATTTTATCAATATGCAACAAAATGTCATGATTGGTAAGACCATTGTGAAAACTCTTGTTACTAATGATGAAGATGTTATAAAAATGGTTAAAAGACACTTCAATATTTGTGGTGGTGGTGGTGGTGATGATGATGGTGATGATGATGATGTACACCATTGGATTGGTCTCGATTTGTGTTCTCTCACACTTTACAATATTGATTTGTGTTGTCTCACACTTTACAACATTGTGTTTGAATATATATAAACTCATTTTATCAGTATGCAACAACCTTGTTTTTCACTGTTTCTCATTTTTTTCCTCAAATTTTAAAAAATCAATGGAACCAGTTGTTGAAAATCAATGAGTATGTCAATCACACTGAATACAATGTCATGATTGGTAAGACCATTGTGAAAACTCTTGTTACTAATGATAAAGATGTTATAAAAATGGTTAAAAGAAACTTCAATATTTGTGGTGGTGGTGGTGGTGGTGATGATGGTGATGATGATGATGGACACCATTGGATTAGTCTTGATTTGTGTTCTCTCCCACTTTACAATATTGATTTGTGTTCTCTCACACTTTACAACATTGTGTTTGAATATATATAGTCTCATTTTATCAGTATGGAACAACCTTGTTTTTCACTGTTTCTCATTTTTTCCTCAAATTTAAAAAATCAATGGAACCAAAACCCGTTGTTGAAAATCAATGAGTATGCCACTCACACTGAATACAATGTCATGATTTGTAAGACCATTGTGAAAACTCTTGTTACTAATGATGAAGATGTTATAAAAATGGTTAAAAGACACTTCAATATTTGTGGTGGTGGTGGTGATGACGATGATAGTGATGATGATGATGTACACTATTGGATTGGTCTCGATTTGTGTTCTCTCACACTTTACAATATTGATTTGTGTTATCTCACACTTTACAACATTGTGTTTGAATATATATATAGTCTCATTTTATCAGTATGCAACAACCTTATTTTTCATTGTTTCTCATTTTTTTCCTCAAATTTTAAAAAATCAATGGAACCAGTTGTTGAAAATCAATGAGTATGTCACTCACACTGAATACAATGTCATGATTAGTAAGACCATTGTGAAAACTCTTGTTACTAATGATGAAGATGTTATAAAAATGGTTAAAAGAAACTTTAATATTTGTGGTGGAGGTGGTGATGATGGTGATGATGATGATGGGCACCATTGGATTAGTCTTGATTTGTGTTCTCTCACACTTTACAACATTGATTTGTGTTCTCTCACACTTTACAACATTGTGTTTGAATAAATATAGTCTCATTTTATTACTATGCAACAACCTTATTTTTTACTGTTTCTCATTTTTTTCCTCAAATTTAAAAAATCAATGGAACTAAAACCCGTTGTTGAAACCACTATGCTGAATGAGTATGCCACTCACATTGAATACAATGTCATGATTGGTAAGACCATTGTGAAAACTCTTGCTACTAGCGATGAAGATGTTATAGAAAAATGGTTAAAAGACACTTCAATATTTGTGTTCGATGAAGATAAGAAAAAATATGATGATGATAATGATGATGATGATGATGATGTACATGATGATGTACATGATGAAGATGATGATGATGATGATGTACATGATGATGTACCTGCTATTTTTGCTTTCTGCTATGACATTGACGGCTTGTTTAACAAGTCAAGCCAGATCCTATGGAAAGGTCTTTTATATTTTTCCGAGGAGTTTCTCAAATGTTTGCGGATAAAAAAAACATTTTTGTGGGAGAAGAATTGGGAAGGAAGCAGAAAACATTCAATCTTTGATTCACTACAACTTTACAGCAGTTGATGTTCGCCGTCGGAAGCATCCAGCTTTCAACACCCTTGATATGAATAGAGCAACTTTAAGATATCTGGGAATGAGAAATTTGAGGAAGGACATTGATTCTCAGAATCTAGAATCTTGATGAAATGGCATGGAACTCTGGGCGTTTAAGAATACCACAAGTGCAGTCTCTTGCAGTTTCATCTTTCATATTAGCAAAGATTGGTGCTTCCCTCTTGGATTCTGACTGATTTTATGAATTTACTATTTCCTGTGTTTGATTTCATTAATATGACTTATGATTTTATTAGCCTACGTGTTTGCTTTCATTAATATGACTTATGCTTTTATTTGGTTGTAGTTTTAGTTTTGTGTTTGGTTTAATTACAATGGATGATTCATGGTTTTATTTTGTGGTGAGTACGGTTGATTAATGTGATTTGTGAATTTAATCACATTTTATGTTTTCTTAATAGTGTTGTGTTGCAATTTAATATTTTGCATTTTCTATTCACTAGGTAACGATGAAGATGATGATGATGATGGTGTACCTGCTATTTTTGTTTTCTGCTATGGCACTGACTGCTTGATTTACCAAGTCATGCCAGATCTTATGGGAAGATCTTTTATATTTTACTGGGGAGTTTCTCAGATGGTAACCCAAAAAAATGTTATAGATTATTTCTGTTTCTTATATAATAATTAAAAATTAATATTTTTCTTTATTTACAAAGCCTAATTTATTTCTTGTTTAGATCAATTATATAGAAAGCTAAAGTCTCCACCAATCATAATTTGACACATCAGTCTCTCAATCACACTTTCTGAATGATAAATGAACACACAATTTGGATACAATAAGACACGTAATATTTTATAGAGATGGGTAGTCATGATATTTCAACCTTAAATATGAGGGTAGTTTTGTAAACAACTCTTATAAACTAACTAACTCTATTATTTCCTTATTCTCATTTGTGTTCTCTCACACTTTACAACATTGATTTGTGTTCTCTCACACTTTACAACAATGTGTTTGAATATATATAATCTCATTTTATTAGTATGCAACAACCTTGTTTTTCACTGTTTCTCATTTATTTCCTCAAATTTAAAAAATCAATGGAACCAAAACTCGTTGTTGAAACACTATGCTAAATGAGTATGCCACTCACATTGAATACAATGTCATGATTGGTAAGACCATTGTGAAAACTCTTGCTACTAACGATGAAGATGTTATAGAAAAATCGTTAAAAGACACTTCAATATTTGTGTTTGATGAAGATAAGAAAAAATATGATGATGATGATAATGATGATGATGTACATGATGTTGTACATGATGATGATGATGATGTACATGATGATGATGTTGTACATGATGATGTACACGATGAAGATGATGATGTACATGATGATGATGATGATGTACATGATGATGTACCTGCTATTTTTGCTTTCTGCTATGGCATTGACGGCTTGATTTACCAAGTCATGCCAGATTTTATGGGAAGATTTTTTATATTTTATCGATGAGTTTCTCAAATGTTTGCGGATAAGAATATCATTTTTGTGGGAGAAGAATTGAGAAGGAAGCAGAAAACATTCAATCTTTGATTAACTGCAACTTTGCGGCAGTTGATGTTCGCCGTCGAAAGCATCCAGCTTTCAACACCCTTGATATGAATAGAGCAACTTTAAGATCTCTGGGAATGAGGATTTTGAGGAAGGACATTGATTCTCAAAATCTTGTTGAAATGGCATGGAACTCTGGGCGTTTAAGCATACCACAAGTGCAGTCTCTTGCAGTTTCAACTTTCATATCAGCAAAGATTGGTGTTTCCCTTCTGGGTTCTGACTGATTTTATGAATTTACTATTTCCTGTGTTTGCTTTCATTAATATGACTTATGGTTTTATTAGCATACGTGTTTGTTTTCATTAATATGACTTTACTTTTATTTGGTTGTAGTTTTAGTTTTGTGTTTGGTTTAATTACAATGGATGATTCATGGTTTTGTTTTGTAGTGAGTACGGTTGATTAATGTGATCTGTGAATTTAATCACATTTTATGCTTTCTTAATATTATTGTGTTGCAATTTAAAATGTTGCATTTTCTATTGACTAGGTAACCATGAAGATGATGATGATGTACATGCTATTTTTGCTTTCTGCTATGGCACTGACGGCTTGATTTACCAAGTCATGTCAGATCTTATGGGAAGGTCTTTTATATTTTACCGAGGAGGAGTTTCTCAGATGGTAACCCAAAAAAATGTTATAGATTATTTCTGTTTCTTATATAATAATTAAAAATTAATATTTTTCTTTATTTAAATATTAACTTTATTTACAAAGCCTAATTTATTTCTTGTTTGGATCAATTATATAGAAAGCTAAAGTCTTCACCAATCATAATTTGACACATCAGTCTCTCAATCACACTTTTTGAATGATAAATGAACACACAATTTGGATACAATAAGACACGTAATATTTTATAGAGATAGGTAGTCATGATATTTCAACCTTAAATATGAGGGTAGTTTTGTAAACAACTCTTATAAACTAACTAACTCTATTATTTCCTTATTCTCATTTGTGTTCTCTCACACTTTAAAACATTGATTTGTGTTCTCTCACACTTTACAACATTGTGTTTGAATATATATAGTCTCATTTTATTAGTATGCAACAACTTTGTTTTTTACTGTTTCTCATTTATTTCCTCAAATTTAAAAAATCAATGGAACCAAAACCTGTTGTTGAAACACTGTGCTAAATGAGTATGCCACTCACATTGAATACAATGTCATGATTGGTAAGACCATTGTGAAAACTCTTGCTACTAACGATGAAGATGTTATAGAAAAATGGTTAAAAGACACTTCTATATTTGTGTTTGATGAAGATAAGAAAAAAATATGATGATGATGATGATGATGATGTACATGATGTTGTACATGATGATGTACATGATGAAGATGATTTACATGAGGATGATGATGTACATGATGATGTACTTGCTAATTTTTGCTTTCTGCTATGCCATTGACGGCCTGATTTACCAAGTCATGCCAGATTCTAAGGGAAGATCTTTTATATTTTACCGAGAAGTTTCTCAAATGTTGGCGGATAAGAATATCATTTTTGTGGGAGAAGAATTGAGAAGGAAGCAGAATACATTCAATCTTTGATTAACTGCAACTTTACGGCAGTTGATGTTCGCCGTCGAAAGCATCCAGCTTTCAACACCCTTGATATGAATAGAGCAACTTTAAGATCTCTGGGAATGAGGATTTTGCGGAAGGACATTGATTCTCAAAATCTTGATGAAATGGCATGGAACTCTGGGCGTTTAGGCATACCACAAGGGTAGTCTCTTGCAGTTTCAACTTTCATATCAGCAAAGATTGGTGTTTCCCTCTTAGGTTCTGACTGATTTTATGAATTTACTATTTCCTATGTTTGCTTTCATTAATATGAATTATGGTTTTATTAGCCTACGTGTTTGCTTTCATTAATATGACTTATGCTTTTATTTGGTTGTAGTTTTAGTTTTGTGTTTGGTTTAATTACAATGGATGATTCATGGTTTTATTTTGTGGTGAGTACGGTTGATTAATGTGATTTGTGAATTTAATGATATTTTATGCTTTCTTAATAGTATTGTGTTGCAGTTTAATATGTTGCATTTTCTATTGACTGAGTAACGATGATGATGATGGTGTACCTGTTATTTTTGCTTTGTGCTATGGCACTGACTGCTTGATTTACCAAGTCATGCCAGATCTTATGGGAAGGTCTTTCATATTTTTTTGGGAAGTTTCTCAGATGGTAACCCAAAAAAAATGTTATAGATTATTTCTATTTCTTATATAATAATTAAAAATTAATATTTTTCTTTATTTAAATACTAACTTTATTTACAAAGCTTAATTTATTTTTTGTTTGGATCAATTATACAGAAAGCTAAAGTCTCCACCAATAATAATTTGACACATCAGTCTCTCAATCACACTTTTTGAATAATAAATGAACACAAAATTTGGATACAATAAGACACGTAATATTTTATAGAGATGGGTAGTCATGATATTTCAACCTTAAATATGAGGGTAGTTTTGTAAACTAACTAACTCTATTATTTCCCTCTTCTCATTTGTGTTCTCTCACACTTTACAACATTGATTTGTGTTCTATCACACTTTACAACATTGTGTTTGAATATATATAGTCTCATTTTATTAGTATGCAACAACCTTGTCTTGTTTTTCACTGTTTCTCATTTATTTCTCAAATTTAAAAAATCAATGGAACCAAAACCCGTTGTTGAAACCACTATGCTGAATGAGTATGCCACTCACATTGAATACAATGTAATGATTGGTAAGACCATTGTGAAAACTCTTGCTACTAACGATGAAGATGATATAGAAAAATGGTTAAAAGACACTTCAATATTTGTGTTTGATGAAGATAAGAAAAAATATGATGATGATGATAATGATGATGATGATGATGATGATGTACATGATGTTGTACATGATGATGTACATGATGAAGATGATGATGATGATGTACATGATGATGTACCTGCTATTTTTGCTTTCTGCTATGGCATTGACGGCTTGATTTACCAAGTTATGCCAGATCCTATTGGAAGGTCTTTTATATTTTACCGAGGAGTTTCTGAAATGTTTGCGGATAAGAAAAACATTTTGGTGGGAGAAGAATTGAGAAGGAAGCAGAAAACATTCAATCTTTGATTAACTGCAACTTTACGGCAGTTGATGTTCGCCGTCGGAAGCATCCAACTTTCAACACCCTTGATATGAATAGAGAAACTTTAAGATCTCTGGGAATGAGGATTTTGAAGAAGGACATTGATTCTCAGAATCTTGATGAAATGGCATGGAACTCTGGGCGTTTAAGCATACCACAAGTGTAGTCTCTTGCAGTTTCAACTTTCATATCAACAAAGATTGGTGCTTCCCTCTTGGGTTCTGACTGATTTCATGAATTTACTATTTACTGTGTTTGATTTCATTAATATGACTTATGGTTTTATTAGCCTACGTGTTTGCTTTCATTAATATGACTTATGCTTTTATTTGGTTGTAGTTTTAGTTTTGTGTTTGGTTTAATTACAATGGATGATTCATGGTTTTATTTTGTGGTGAGTACGGTTGATTAATGTAATTTGTGAATTTAACCACATTTTATGCTTTATTAATAGTATTTTATTGCAATTTAATATGTTGCATTTTCTATTGACTAGGTAATGATGATGATGATGGTGTAACTGTTATTTTTGCTTTCTGCTATGGCACTGACTGCTTGATTTACCAAGTCATGCCAGATCTTATGGGAATGTCTTTTATATTTTACTGGGGAGTTTCTCATATGGTAACCAAAAATAATGTTATAGATTATTTATGTTTCTTATATAATAAATAAAAATTAATATTTTTCTTTATTTAAATACTAACTTTATTTACAAAGCTTAATTTATTTCTTGTTTGGATCTGTTGACACCTAATTTTGTCCGCTTGTTATTTATTTATCTATTTATTTGTTTTTTACTTTTTATTAAAAAAAAGGGAAATAATAATAATAAATGTATAGAAATACAAAAATAAAAATTAATAATTAAGGCTTTAAACTTTAAACAATCACATATGTTCCTAGTTTGTTTGCCTCTAATTCTTGTTTAGACTCTTTTCTAAAAAATAGAAAAAAAAAATATATAGATAAAAATATATAAAAAAAATAATTAAAAAAATAAATAAATATACATAATTGTATGAAAGAAACTGAAAAGAAATGGATTGATGGTCATAAAAATCTGTATAATGAGGATCAATTGAATGTATTGATGGTCATAAAAATCGGTATAATGATAATCAATTGAAAGAAAAGAAACCACAAAGAAAGAGATTAATAGTAATAAAATGGTGATCAATTGCCAATTATTCCCTTGCCTTTTGTAACTTACACGCCTATAAATAATCGATAGTAAGAGTGGAATGGGGACATTTTGAGAGCACAAAAAAAAAAAGAAGAGAGGCGAGAGAGGAGCAGAGAATCTGGTCTTGGGAAAATCAGTCCAACAAGAAACTACTTCAGTAGTAAGGTATCTCTTCTCTAAATTTCTTCTTATTAGTCTTTATATTGATCCCTTTAAAAAATGTTTTTTTTTTCTTTCTCTTTTTTCTATTTATACAAAAAATAAACTCGTGTGTTAAGCTTTCATTTTTCTAAGGTTGTCTTTTCATAAAATTGCTTTCTTTGCAACACAAAATGCCAGAAAAATATAACTAATTGATGCTTATAAACCAATCACCAAGAAAACGAATTTTACCGCATCGTAATATTGAATATAAAGCTCATATCACGTATCTATCAAAATAACAAAAAGATCGTAACAACAAATAAATAGTTTTTTTCCATTAGGATTAGAATTAATAGTCATTGCCGCCGGATGAAATTCATCCTCGCTCGCCGCGCCACATCTCACCTCTTTTTTTTTGTTATTATTATATTTTCGTTACGTTGTTTATTTAACAAAAATTAATTTTTCTTTAGAACAAAAATAAAAAGATCCAGTCCGCGAACAAACATGTATTTTTTTTTGTTATTATAATTATTATCACTATTACCATTATTACTATTATTATTATTATTATCACTATTATGCTGTTAATTTATTTTGATATGTATATATATAAAGTAAAATTAATAATAAAATTAGTCAACACATAAATATTTTCTACCCAAGAACTACGTGTGTTTTGATTTTCCTATTGCACCTGAGGATACGTAGGAGCAAGATTTTTTCCTTGTCAAACCAACTTAATAAAAAAAATATTTTTCCTTCTTTTATTAATGTAAATAATTTATTTATTTATTTTTATTATTCTTTTTTGGGGTAAAAATAAATGATTAAATAAATAAATAGTTTGTATACAATTAATTATAGGGTAACCGTTTAACGGACGTTGTAGGGTGCTAATACCTTCCCTACTCGAAATCGACTCTCGAATCCGAATTTTTGGTTCAAAAATCATTATTTTAGGTTTTATCCAATTTTTTCCATTGAATAAAATAAAATTGGTGGCGACTCCTTTTTCGCGAAAAAAACTGGACGCGACATGATCAATTATATAGAAAGCTAAAGTCTCCACCAATCATAATTTGACACATCAATCTCTCAATCACACTTTTTGAATGATAAATGAACACACAATTTGGATACAATAAGACACGTAATATTTTATAGAGATGGGTAGTCATGATATTTCAACCTTAAATATGAGGGTAGTTTTGTAAACAACTCTTATAAACTAACTAACTCTATTATTTCCCTCTTCTCATTTGTGTTCTCTCACACTTTACAACATTGATTTGTGTTCTCTCACACTTTACAACATTGTGTTTGAATATATATAGTCTCATTTTATTAGTATGCAATAACCTTGTTTTTCACTGTTTCTCATTTATTTCCTCAAATTTAAAAAAACAATGGAACCAAAACGCGTTGTTGAAACCACTATGCTGAATTAGTATGCCACCCACATTGAATATAATGTCATGATTGGTAAGACCATTGTGAAAACTCTTGCTACTAACGATGAAGATGTTATAGAAAAATGGTTAAAAGACACTTCAATATTTGTGTTTGATGAAGATAAGAAAAAATATGATGATGATGAAAATGATGATGATGATATGATGATGATTTACATGATGATGATGATAAACATGATGATGATGATGATGTACATGATGTTGTACATGATGATGTACCTGCTATTTTTGCTTTCTACTATGGCACTGACTGCTTGATTTACCAAGTCATGCCAGATCTTATGGGAAGGTCTTTTATATTTTACTGGGGAGTTTCTCAGGTGGTAACCCAAAAAAATGTTATAGATTATTTCTGTTTCTTATATAATAATTAAAAATTAATATTTTTCTTTATTTAAATACTAACTTTATTTACACAGCCTAATTTATTTCTTGTTTGGATCAATTATATAGAAAGCTAAAGTCTCCACCAATCATAACTTGACACATGAGTCTCTCAATCACACTTTTTGAATAATAAATGAACACACAATTTGGATATAATAAGACACGTAATATTTTATAGAGATGGATAGTCATGATATTTCAACCTTAAATATGAGGGCAGTTTTGTAAACAACTCTTATAAACTAACTAACTCTATTATATCCCTCTTCTCATTTGTGTTCTCTCACACTTTACAACATTGATTTGTGTTCTCTCCCACTTTACGACATTGTGTTTGAATATATATAGTCTCATTTTATTAGTATGCAACAACATTGTTTTTCACTGTTTCTCATTTATTTCCTCAAATTTAAAAAATCAATGGAACCAAAATCTGTTGTTGAAACCACTATGCTGAATTAGTATGCCACTCACATTGAATACAATGTCATGATTGGTAAGACCATTGTGAAAAGTCTTGCTACTAAAGATGAAGATGTTATAGAAAAATGGTTAAAAGACACTTCAATATTTGTGTTTGATGAAGATAAGAAAAAATATGATGATGATGATAATGATGATGATAATGATGATGATGATGTACATGATGATGATGTATATGATGTTGTACATGATGATGATGTACATGATGTTGTAGATGATGATGTACACAATGATGATGATGATGTACATTATGATGTACCTGCTATTTTTGCTTTCTACTATGGCACTGACGGCTTGATTTAACAAGTCATACCAGATCTTATGAGAAGGTCTTTTATATTTTACTCTGGAGTTTCTCAGATGGTAACCCAAAAAAAATGTTATAGATTATTTCTGTTTCTTATATAGTAATTAAAAATTAATATTTTTCTTTATTTAAATACTAACTTTATTTACAAAGCCTAATTTATTTTTTGTTTCGATCAATTATATAGAAAGCTAAAGTCTCCACCAATCATAATTTAACACATCAATCTCTCAATCACACTTTTTGAATGATAAATGAACACACAATTTGGATACAATAAGACACGTGATATTTTATAGAGATGGGTAGTCATGATATTTCAACCTTAAATATGAGGGTAGTTTTGTAAATAACTCTTATAAACTAACTAACTCTATTATTTCCCTCTTCTCATTCGTGTTCTCTCACACTTTACGACATTGATTTGTGTTCTTTCACACTTTACAACATTGTGTTTGAATATATATAGTCTCATTTTTTTAGTATGCAACAAACTTGTTTTTCACTGTTTCTCAGTTATTTTCTCAAATTTAAAAAATCAATGGAACCAAAACCCGTTGTTGAAACCACTATGCTGAATGAGTATGCCACTCACATTGAATACAATGTGATGATTGGTAAGACCATTGTGAAAACTCTTGCTACTAAAGACGAAGATATTATAGAAAAATGGTTAAAAGACACTTCAATATTTGTGTTTGGTGAAGATAAGAAAAAATATGATGATGATGATAATAATAATGATGATGATGATGTACATGATGAGGATGATGTACATGATGATGTACACGATGAAGATGATGATGATGATGATGTACATGATGATGATGTACACGATGATGTACCTGCTATTTTTGCTTTCTGTTATGGCATTGACGGCTTGATTTACCAAGTCATGCCAGATTTTATGGGAATGTCGTTTATATTTTACTCTAGAGTTTCTTAGATGGTAACCCTAAAAAAATGTTATAGATTATTTCTGTTTCTTATATAATAATTAAAAATTAATATTTTTCTATATTTAATACTAACTTTATTTACAAAGCCTAATTTATTTCTTGTTTGGATCAATTATATAGAAAGCTAAAGTCTCCACCAATCATAATTTGACACATCAGTCTCTCAATCACACTTTTTGAATGATAAATGAACACACAATTTGGATACAATAAGACACGTAATATTTTATAGAGATGGGTAGTCATGATATTTCAACCTTAAATATGAGAATAGTTTTGTAAACAACTCTTATAAACTAACTAACTCTATTATTTCCCTCTTTTCATTTGTGTTCTCTCACACTTTACAATATTGATTTGTGTTCTATCACACTTTACAACATTGTGTTTGAATATATATAGTCTCATTTTATTAGTATGCAACAACCTTGTTTTTCACTGTTTCTTATTTATTTCCTCAAATTTAAAAAATCAATGGAATAGTCATGATATTTCAACCTTAAATATGAGAATAGTTTTGTAAACAACTCTTATAAACTAACTAACTCTATTATTTCCCTCTTTTCATTTGTGTTCTCTCACACTTTACAATATTGATTTGTGTTCTATCACACTTTACAACATTGTGTTTGAATATATATAGTCTCATTTTATTAGTATGCAACAACCTTGTTTTTCACTGTTTCTCATTTATTTCCTCAAATTTAAAAAATCAATGGAATCAAAACCCGTTGATGAAACCACTATGCTGAATGAGTATGTCATTCACATTGAATACAATGTCATGAATTGTAAGACCATTGTGAAAACTCTTGCTACTAAAGATGAAGATGTTATAGAAAAATGGTTAAAAGACACTTCAATATTTGTGTTTGATGAAGATAAGAAAAAATAAGATGATGATGATGATGATGATGATGATGATGATGATGTACATGATGATGATGATGTTGTACATGATGATGTACACGATGAAGATGATGATGTACATGATGATGATGATGTACATGATGATGTACCTGCTATTTTTGCTTTCTGCTATGGCATTACGGCTTGATTTATTAAGTCATGCCAGATCTTATGGGAAGGTCTTTTATATTTTACTCGGGAGTTTCTCACATGGTAACAAAAAAAAATGTTATAGATTATTTCTTATATAATTATTAAAAATTAATATTTTTCTTTATTCAATACTAACTTTATTTACAAAGCCTAATTTATTTCTTGTTTGGATCAATTATATAGAAAGCTAAAGTATCCACTAATCATAATTTTACACATCAGTCTCTCAATCACACTTTTTGAATGATAAATGAACACACAATCTAGATAGAATAAGATACGTAATATTTTATAGAGACGGGTAGTCATGATATTTCAACCTTAAATATGAGGGTAGTTTTGTAAACAACTCTTATAAACTAACTAACTCTATTATTTCCCTCTTCTCATTTGTTTTCTCTCACACTTTACAACATTGTGTTTGAATATATATAGTCTCATTTTATTAGTATGCAACAACCTTGTTTTTTTTTACTGTTTCTCATTTATTTCCTCAAATTTAAAAAATCAATGGAACCAAAACTCGTTGTTGAAACCACTATGCTGAATGAGTATGCCACTCACATTATTGGTAAGACCATTGTGAAAACTCTTGTTACTAACGATGAAAATGTTATAGTAAAATGGTTAAAAGACACTTCAATATTTGTGTTTGATGAAGATAAGAAAAAATATGATGATGATAATGATGATGATGATGACGATGATGATGATGTACATGATAATGTACATGATGAAGATGATGATGATGTACATGATGATGTACCTGCTATTTTTGCTTTCTTCTATGGCATTGACGGCTTAATTTATCAAGTCATGTCAGATCCTATGGGAAGGTCTTTTATATTTTACCGAGGAGTTTCTCAAATGTTTGCGGATAAGAAAAACATTTTTGTGGGAGAAGAATTAAGAAGGAAGCAGAAAACATTCAATCTTTGATTAACTGCAACTTTTCGGCAGTTGATGTTCGCCGTCAGAAGCATCCAGCTTTCAACACCCTTGATATGAATAGAGCAACTTTAAGATCTCAGGGAATGAGGATTTTGAGGAAGGACATTGATTCTCAGAATCTTGTTGAAATGCCATGGAACTCTTAGCGTTTAAGCATACCAGAAGTGCAGTCTCTTGCAGTTTCAACTTTCATATCAGCAAAGATTGGTGCTTCCCTCTTGGGTTCTGACTGATTTTATGAATTTACTATTTCCTGTGTTTGCTTTCATTTATATGACTTATGGTTTTATTAGCCTACATGTTTGCTTTCATTAATATGACTTATGCTTTTATTTGGTTGTAGTTTTAGTTTTGTGTTTGGTTTAATTACAATGGATGATTCATGATTTTATTTTGTGGTGAGTACGGTTGATTAATGTGATTTGTGAATTTAATCACATTTTATGCTTTCTTAATAGTATTGTGTTGCAATTTAATATGTTGCATTTTCTATTGACTAGGTAACGATGAAGAGGATGATGATGATGGTGTACCTGCTATTTTTGCTTTCTGCTATGGCACTTACTGCTTGATTTACCAAGTCATGCCAGATCTTATGGGAAAGTCTTTTATATTTTACCGGGGAGTTTCTCAAATGGTAAGCCAAAAAAAATGTTATAGACTACTTCTGTTTCTTATATTATATTTAAAAATTAATATTTTTCTTTATTTAAATACTAACTTTATTTAGAAAGCCTAATTTATTTCTTGTTTGGATCAATTATATAGAAAGCTAAAGTCTCCACCAATCATAATTTGACACATCAGTCTCTCAATCACACTTTTTGAATGATAAATGAACACACAATTTGGATACAATAAGACACGTAATATTTTATAGAGATAGTTAGTCATGATATTTCAACCTTAAATATGAAGGTAGTTTTGTAAACAACTCTTATAAACTAACTAACTCTAGTATTTCGCTCTTCTCATTTGTGTTCTGTCACACTTTACAACATTGATTTGTGTTCTTTCACACTTTACAATATTGTGTTTGAATATATATAGTCTCATTTTATTAATATGCAACAACATTATTTTTCACTGTTTCTCATTTATTTCCTCAAATTTAAAAAATCAATGGAACCAAAACCCGTTGTTGAAACCACTATGCTGAATGAGTATGCCACTCACATTGAATACAATGTCATGATTGGTAAGACCATTGTGAAAATTCTTGCTACTAACGATGAAGATGTTATAAAAAAATGGTTAAAAGACACTTCAATATTTGTGTTTGATGAAGATAAGAAAAAATATGATGATAATGATGATGATGATGTACATGATGATGTACATGATGAAGATGATGATGATGTACATGATGATGATGATGATGATGATGTACATGATGATGTACCTGCTATTTTTGCTTTCTGCTATGGCATTGACGACTTGATTTACCAAGTCATGCCAGATCCTATGGGAAGGTCTTTTATATTTTACCAAGGAGTTTCTCAAATGTTTGCGGATAAGAAAAACATTTTTGTGGCAGAAGAATTGAGAAGGAAGCAGAAAATATTCAATCTTTGATTAACTGCAACTTTACGGCAGTTGATGTTCGCCGTCGGAAGCATCCAAGTTTCAACACCCTTGATATGAATAGAGCAACTTTAAGATCTCTGGGAATGAGGATTTTGAGGAAGGACGATGGTTCTCATAATCTTGATGAAATGTCATGGAACTCTGGGCGTTTAAGCATACCACAAGTGCAGTCTCTTCCAGTTTCAACTTTCATATCAGCAAAGATTGGTGCTTCCCTCTTGGGTTCTGAATGATTTTATGAATTTACTTTTTCCTGTGTTTGTTTTCATTAATATGACTTATGGTTTTATTAGCATACCTGTTTGCTTCATCAATATGACTTATGCTTTTATTTGGTTGTAGTTTTAGTTTTGTGTTTGGTTTAATTACAATGGATGATTCATGGTTTTATTTTGTGGTGAGTACTATTGATTAATGTGATTTGTGAATTTAATCACATTTTATGATTTGTTAAGAATTATAAATATATATATATATATATATATAAAAGTTTTATAAAAATATATCCTTTATCAAGTTATTGTTCCGTACATCATAATTATTTTATCATTTTTATTATATAATTATTTTATAATAAAAAATTATAATCAATTTAAAAGATAACATATTAAGAGAGAATAATGAAGAAAAATATTGAAATATTTATTAAACAAGTTTTAAGAAGTTTACTATTCAAAATAAATTTTGAAAATAAATTTACCAAAGTTGTTTAGTTCTTTACTTTTAACAAGTTTTAATTTTTTTTATTATATTTCTTCATTTACTTATATTTATATCTATATTAATATTATGAATCCGCATTTTTTTTTGTTTGAATATTTACTCTGCTTCTAATAACGTCCAATTTTTCATATATAATAGCCACATGTTATTGCTAGCAGCACAATTCTTTAGCCCATGTCTAAATTTCAATAAATAAGATTATAGTTTAAATATTTTTCAGTGTTCACCAACCATAGTCATGTTTCCAATTTTAGAGAGTAATATAACAAATGGTTATATCAATGACATATGATTGAATAATAAATGTGCATTCAACTCTTAAGATTATGCGTAATAACAAAATAGAGTGGGGACCAACATGAAGTCGGATGGAATTAGAGGAACTTGTACGGATAAGAGAAGTGAGTGAAAAATAGTTTTCACGAGATATTGAGACATAAAATTTGGATTAATAGAGATTAGTTCTGGTAACAATCACAATTACTAAGTCTTTACGATTGTGTTTATGAATTAGTGTTTACGATTGAGATAATAACTTAATTGACGTTAATTTATTAAGTTAATTTTTAAAGTATAGTATATATTTGTTTTTCTTTATTTTTATGAACAAACATTATAAGTTACTTTTTTAGCCACAAATATAGAGAATAACCTTATGAAGTAATTAAAAGCTAATTGCGGGTAATATATTTTGATCATTTATGTTGGATGTATGAATTAGCAAATGTAATTCCTCCAATCTCAAATATAAGAGAAAGTGGGTAAAAAATGAATGTATTTGGTCTAAATTTTAAATATAATACATCAATTTTTGTTATCAAACTTTATCTTATATTCGAGACCAAAGGGAGTACTTTAAGGTGTGTTTGATTGGAGGTAGATGGAGCCTAAATACCTTCTATATATATCATTTTGCTCTCCATAGGAAGTACCATTAAAAATCATTCCCTTCCCCCTAATTCAAACCAAACACGTCTCTATTTCCCCTTTTTCCTCTATTTTCCCCTACATAAAAATCCCTTTATTTCCCTCTCCTCCCCTACCTTCCATGGAACCAAACGGACCCTTAATATCTCTATTATCTCCATGGGATTTAAATTAGAGTTTTTAAATTGACGCATTTTTGTTTTTCTTCAAAAGATGAATGAAAATATGTTTTCTTTCTATTGTCTCTAATTCCACATAATTTTGATGTTCAGATAACAAGACTCCAATGTGAACTATCTTTTAGATGCTTATTCTAATTTTTTAGGTCCAACCGACTCTTTATTTTTTGTGTTAATCTTACAAGTCAACATTTTTTTTGTTATTCGATTAAAAGAAAATTGATAAAAACTATGAAGAAATTTCTGACTCGAATTAAGTAAATTCTGCAGATTAAATTGATAAATATTATGAAGAAATTTCTGACTTGGATTTTGTGGTCATGCAGTAGGATGTATTTGAAAATTATAACAAAAGCACAATAATTTTATTGTTTTTTAGTATCAGGATATGCTATTTTGCAAAAAAATAATAATATATTAATGGATGGTATGTGTATACATATATGATATGGTCTATTACTCAATCATACATCCATCAATATGTGCTTGTAATTCATAACCGCTTCATTGTGAAAATAATGATTGTACAAGAAAACTGTTTTGAATAATAACTAGATATCATTGTGATAATGACACCTGTCAAAAAATATATGTGATAGTGACAACCTCTCTTTTTTGAAGGAAGAATATTCTTCCTTTTTCTTCCAAATTAAAGGGAGGAATTCTCAATTTTATCGATAAAGAATAATATAGATAAATTAACAGGAATAATATTAAAAAAATATTTTAAAATTTCTATAAGGACATCCTTCTCTCATTGTCCTATCTGAAAGCTATTAAATATTATTGAAATAAAATTTAATCATTTATATTTAATAGTTAATTTAATTGTTAATTTTATCAAGTTCTTTAAATTTAATCAATTCATTTAACTGTTATCGGTTAATAACAAGCTTATCAATTATGTACTATTTTTATTTATCAAGTTGGACCTTAATTTTTTTTTTTTTTGAAATAATTTATGTTAATTAATTTTAATTTTGTAAAAAGGAAAATTGAACTCATGATATATTTTGTTAAAGATAATTTTAACAAATATTTTAAGAGTATTTGTTAAAGAATCAATATAAAAAATAATTATTTTTTAAAAAAATAAATTACTTAATTTTTTTTTAAGATATTAAATGCGTAACTGTTAAAATTATATATAATTTTATCATTTATTCTCTCCATCTCATTTTAAAAGTTTATTTGTTGAGTTATAAAGTATTAAATGCTTGATTTCTTGATGTAACTTTAGATATTGTCGAGTTATAAAAACTATAAGTGAAAAGTTGCTTTGCGGCGGTTAAAAATTGTATTTGCAACATTATAACTGCCTCAATTTGGTTCTTGCGACAGTTTCCCATGGTTAATAAAATTTTGATATATTTTTTTTTCTTCTTATTTTGTTAGATTTTATTAATATAATTTAGTTATTTTTATTGTATTTTATTTATTAACCTAATATATTTTTATTTGTTAAAAAAGAACGAAGACATAGATGGTCGCATTTTTAAGATACGTCTTTCTGAAGGATGGAAAAAAAACTCTTCTTTCATGTGGTTGTATTTCCACATTGCGACCTCCTAAAAGTGAAAAAAAAATATTTTTATATATTAGTTTGTGTGATATATCATAATTTTTTTTTAAAAGATGATATATGGAAACAAAAATTTAATTCCTTAGTTTAGTAAATGAATTACTGGGACATTTTTGTCATATATCATCTTTTGAAAAAAAATTACAATATGCCCTTTTGTAATTAATATACGAAAATATTTTACTTTTTTGAACTTTCGAGAGGCCGCAAGATGGGAATGCAACCACGTGAAAAATGATTATTTTTTCTCTTTCAGGAGGTCGCATAATGGGAATGCGACCATCTTGACATTCTTTTTTTTTTGTTTTTAACAAATGAAAATATATTAAATTAATACACAAAATTTAATAAAAATAATAAAATAAAGTATATTAATAAAATCCAATAAAATAAATTAATTGGAAAATTAAAAATTAAACATTGTAATGAGTGTGAGAATTACTCATTGCAAGGTCAGTTCGTAAAAGATGTTTTACACTACAATACATAATACATGAATTGGTTTAGGCAACACACCAATTTATTTATTTCTGTCTAACAAGCTCTGCATTATCCATGTTTGCATCCATCATCATATCCTCGTTTACACTCAACCCCCTAATTAGTCAACTCAACTCTCCAATCAATCCCACAAGAACATACCATGCACCAAACCGCAGAACCGTCTTCACCATCACCTCATCTACACACCTAACCACCTAACCATACATTCCATATTATTGTCCACCACCACTGCACAAACAAACCCCTAAAGAAGTTCCATATTATGGTCAACCACCACCACATCTACATATACATGCAAAAATGTCGATTCAATATTACATTCCGTTAGTGTCATAAATAAAAACTCCACGGTTACCCTGCAGAACGTGAGATTTTATATAATTTGTCTTAAACACATTACGCAACTCCTAAGTCGACTTATGAAGTTTTTATTTCATGTATAACCCCAATGCTCAAAATTATATGGAAGCAAGTGATATTAACTCTAATCCACACACTTATCAAGGATTTGAGTCGAATACAACTTCAATAATTGAGAACGACGATGAAGATAATGATCAAAATGAGCATCAACTAGAAAAACTTCTAGTCGTTCAAAGAGTTAAACAAGTTCGGCGACCGCCTAAAAGTGGAATATATTAAAATTGTGTTTTTTTTTTAAGAAAAAGATATATAGAAAAATATATCCGAACAAATACTTTATTGATTTTATTTCTTGGTACGCGTAGTATTAATTAATTGGGAAAAACAATATTATTTATTTGTTAAATATTTTAAATGATTATGTGTAAAATATAGTTATATAAAAATAAATAAACATGATTGATTTTCGACTTAGAAATGAATTATTGTTAGTTTAATTATTTTAATTATTAATACTATTGAAGACTGTATTATTTAATTTTTAAACTTTTTTAACTCAATTTTTAAAATAAATATATCACTTTTTTATGTCCTCCACACCATTATATCACTACGTGAATAGATCTTTGAATTTTATATATTTTTCATTAATATTTTTTTGGTGAATATTTTTCATTAACTTTTTAATTACAAACTTTTAAAGTTATTTTATACATGAAGTACGTACATAACAAATTTAAGAATTATAAATAAAAGACTGCATGAAATTATTTTAATCAATTTTAATTTATTATTGAAGTTGTGAATTAAAATGGACTTTAAGAATAGTTGAGACAGTGACAAAATAAATGATGTGAGTTATTCGATCAATGTGTTATCTTTAAACTTTCCAAAGCTTTAATTAGTGTTTGAATGAGAGATAAAAAAGGTTATGGTTATTGTTGATAAAAGATCAATGTAGTTATCACGTCAAACTCTTGCTCATTAAATTGACACCATGAGATACCAATATTGTTACTATATAAAATAAATTATATATATATTCTTGTTATTCCGTAAAGTAACATTTCCAAATACATCATAATTATTTTATCATTTTTATTATATAATTATAAAACAAAGTTATAATCAAATTAAAAGATAACATATTAAAAGAGAATAATTAAGAAAAATATTGAAATATATATTTAACAAGTTTTAAGAAGTTTACTTTTCAAAATAAATTTTGAAAATAAATTTACCAAAGTTCTTTAGTTTTAACAAGTTTTAATTTTTTTTTATATTTCTTCATTTATTTATATTTATATCTATATTAATATTATTAAAATGCATTTTTTTGTTTGAATGTTTACTCTGCTTCTACGCATTGAATAACACCCAATTTTTCATATATAATAGCCACAGGTTATTGCTAGCAGCACAATTCCTTAGCCCATGTCTAAATTCTAATAAATAATTGGTCCGCCGAGAACCGTAAACAATCAAATAATAGGTAGTCGAATTACATTTAGTCAATGAACGATTAGGTGCACAAAAAGAATCGAATATGATTTAGTCGAGTTTTTATTAGGTGTATATAAGTCTACAAGAGTAATATAGGTTCAAGATGGTGTCAAAATCCATTGTAATATGATAATTTGAAATATATCCAAGTCCCACTCCTTTATATGGAATTGATTTTCAAAGTGACGAAATCTAAATCTATTTTATCCCATAAAATGATGAGTGTTTGAAAAAAATTATAAGAAATTATCCAATCCATAAATTGATGTAATATATTGTTTAATATTTTTCGCATATTACATGTTTGTGCCTTTGCTTCACAGTGTTTTTTATGTTTTCAAATTTTTATGTTTTTACTCTGCCTAATTTTTTGTCATTATATTAAGAATTAGGTTTTTGCAGAGAAAAAAAAATATGTTTTTCTTGACTTAGGTATTTCATTTTTGATATTGGTTGATCTTCTGATATAGAGTAAGTTATTTTCTTTATCTATAATAATTCAGACAAATTCTACTGGGAACAATTTATCTAAGTGGTCCACTGTGAACTAGTGTTTCAAAGTCGTTCAAAACTCTAACAATGATCGACAATTACTAGGTCTTTACGATTGAGATAATAACTTAATTGGCGTCAGTTTAATAAATTAATTTTTAAAGTATATATTTGTTTTTCTTTATTTTTATGAACGAACATTATCAAATTACTTTTTTAGCCGCAAATATAGAGAATAATCTTATGAAGTAACTAAAAGCTAATTGTGGGTAATATATTTTGATCATTTGGATGTATGAATTAGCAAATGTAATTCCTCAAATCTCAAATATAAGAGAAAGTGGGTAAAAATGAATATATTTGGTCTAAATTTTAGATTTAATATATCAATTTTTGTTAACCAAACTTTATCTTATATTCGTACCAAAGGGAGTACTTTACGGTATGTTTGGATGGAGGTAGATGGATGAGAGGTAATATTATAAATTTGTGTGTTTGGTTTAATTTTTAAGAGGGGAGGGGAGGGAGCCCAAATCCCTTCTATATATATATATATATATATCATTTTGCTCTCCATAGAAAGTACCATAAAAAATCCCTCTCCCTTCCCCTCTCGTCTAAACTAGACACGTCTCTATTTCTCCTCTTTCCTCTCCCCTCCCTTACATAAAATTCCCTCTCTTTCCTTCTCCTCCCCTCCCTTCCATCGAACCAAACAGACCCTTAATATCTCTATTGTCTCCATGGGATTGAAACTAGAGTTTCTAAATTGGCGCATGTTTGTTTTTCTTCAAAAGATGAATGAAAATAAGCTTTCTTTCCATTTTCTCCAATTCGACAGAATTATAATGTTCTCATAAGAAGACTCCAATGTGAACTATCTTTTAGATGTGTATTCTAATTTCTTAACTCCAACCAACTCTTCATTTTTTGTGTCAATCTTACAAGAATATTTTTTTATTGTCAACATTATTTTTTGTTCTTCGATTAAGAGAAAGTTGATAAAAATTATGAAGAAATTTCTGACTCAGATTAAGTTGATTCTGGGGATTCAAAAATCATTTCGGAGACACCCTAAGAAACTGAGGTCCAAGCTAAACAGAATCTTAAAAATGTGATTATTGAGGTGTTTGATTTTGGTGTATTTAATTCAATTAATATAAATCATTTTCGAGAGGATCATCAATCTCCAAATATGCATATTGTTGGTTCTTGGAGTGATACAATATAAGAGGAAAACAATGTTCAAAATCATCAGAGTTCTTCTATTTTGGAAGTCAATTTACATTCAACGATTATGGTCCCAAATATGACATAATCAAATGTTACTGTTACCGAAAATAATTTACACTCTAAGATTGTTCACGATTTAGAGATTCTCTGAAGTTTTTAATAAATAAAGATGTTAACGAAACACGTCGTTCTACTGCTACTGAAAAGTATTTTTTGAAAGTAATTTCTAAAATAAAGAAAAAGAATATGCAGAAAAAATCTGTATTATATAATTTCAGTCAAAGGGTCAGAAAATGCATAAAGAAACTTTTTAACATTTTCTTTTTTCTTTCCTTTTTATGGGTAAGGTTTATGTCCCAGTTTTATTTTTGTTTTTCTTTTTGATAAATTTTTAGCTTAGGAAAAGTCGCAGTTCTTCATATTTCAACCAATTTATGCTATGTGTTATATAATGTTGTTGGAGAAGCTTTGGTCTAAGTCCATTGTTTGCTGAAAGGTTGTTTTTTTATGTTCTGGGTGACTCAAAATTCTAAAGTTTGATCTTTATTTAATTGTCAAAATATATGTCTAATGATTTTTAATTCCTTAAATAATACTTCATCACCAAGATCTTGAGAACTGTTATGTTATAATATAAATTAAATACATTAATTTTTGTTGGTTAAATTTTAACCCAATTGTGTCTTATAAAAAACACCAAAGTATTTCTTTTAATTTAATATTTTTTTAAATATGTTAAATATTTGTTTTTACAATAACTTTAATTTAATATGTACCATGAGGGATTTGAATTCTCTCAGGTAGAAATTCTCTCAATTTTTCTCGAGTGAAAAATATAAGTCATCAACGTTGAGAGAGAAAGAGTTTTTTGGTTTTAATTGTCTTATTTTTCAAGGAAATGAAGTTCTAGTTATCCAAAGGAAATGGGACCTTAAAAAAATAAAGAAAAAAAAATAAATTTAAGGATTGAGATTTTTGGACATGATAAAAATGGAGAAAATAAATTCTTGTATCATGACAATTCATTCTCTCGTGAGTTGGGCTTAATTATCTCTTCTAGAGTCCTGCATGTTATGTGATAAATAATATTATATATGGTAGAAATATTAAGCGTTTTTTATGAAATAAAAAAAAAGTGATGATAAATTTTAACACTTACTACATTTGGTCAAAACTTAGATACATTTTTTTGGGTGTGTTTTAGGTTAACATACCAAAAATATTTAAAAAAATACACTTAAGTTTTGTTACAATTGTATTAAATATTTATTATCTATTAAATAAATTAATTTTAAAAATAGGTTAATTTTAAAAAGTATTAAACGTAAGTCTATTACAATTATTTATGAGCATAACTTTTGAGATAGTTGTAGAAAAAGTTCAACATATTTAATGATCTAAATGTTATGATTAACTATGTAAAAAAACTCTTTAAGTTGAGAGTGTATATAATTGTATAAAAACTCTTTACATTTGTCAACAATAATTATTTTCTTAATTTTTTTTTCTTTCTCTCAATGCAAAATCCTGACTAAAATATCGGAGCTCGGTCTCTTAACTGAGCACTTTATCGTTGATGAGCAAAGATCCTACACATTATTTATTTTAATCATACGTTTTTTTTCAATTTTTTCCGTTGGATTGAAAGTTTATATCATATATATAAATTATGTATGTTAATATTTTTCACAAATCTAAAATCATTTGATATGTCATTGAGATTCATGAAGATTAACAGCGATGAATAGAAGTGCATAAGACATTAATTTTGATATATCTCAATAACATATCAAATGATTTGATTTAGATTTGTGTAAAATGTAACACGCATGATATAAACTTTTGATCCAATAAAAAAAAATTGAAAAAAAAATTAAAAGAAATAGTGATGATTGAGAGACATTGAGGGAGATTAAGATTAAGAGGATCCAAATTCAAGCACTACATGTCTTTCACATAGTACTCGTAACCTCCAATATGTCTCCACACTCACCTATCTAAATTTAGATCTTGCAACGAAAAGTTATGTAACATAGAAGTACATTCCGACAAAATTTCATGTTCCCATTGAAATACTTCTCCTACACGCCCAACCCTCATCACAAAGCCCAAATCCTTTGCTCAACATACCAACCACAATTACATTTTTGTCTATAACCAAATGAAGCAAGAAACCAAATTTAACATTTAAAGATTTAACACAGACCCACATATCTTTCCAAAATGAAGTAACACGCCCATTCCCCACCATTTTAAAAAGGTAATTATTAAACCAATCCTTTTGACTTCCTCTTACCCTTTCCCTAACTAGTTGAATGTCTCTCCACCAAACCGACTCCTAGTCTCTACTCCCCCCATTACCAAACATTCCCAACCCAAATTTATTAGAAATGGCCTTAAACTACAAACCTTCCTTATCCACCTTCAACCTTCAAGCCCACCCACCCCACGAGGCTGACGCACTAAATCTCGATTAACCCGATGTATTTTACAAGCTAACTCACTCCCTCCTCCCACACATACACACACAAGATTTAAAGATCAATTCATTTTGCGAGATTGTACGTGTCGGAGCCCTGAAGAAGGAAAGAAAGTAAATCAGTAAGGTAGAAGAAACGACTTTAAGAAGAATCAGACAGCCACCCATCGATATATTATGACTCTTCCACCCAAACAACTTAGCACGAATCATATCAATCATCGGGATCCAAAAGGATTAGCATATCAGATTTCCTCCAATAGGCAACCCTAAATATTCGAAAGGCATATGGCCCACTTTACAATTAAAGGACCTAGGAACTTCCTCCATCCAAGTCTGAGGAATACTGACACCCACGAGAGAGAGCTCTTATGAAAAACTAACTTTAAGACCAACCACCAATTCAAACAAGAGAAAAATGGCTTTTAACGCGCGAATATTTGACCAACTTCTTTCTCTAATTATCAATGTGTCATCTACAAATTGAATATGACACACCCTGAAGGCATCGTCTTCACAAATTTGAAATCCTTTAAATAAACTCGCATCCACAAAAGCGTTGCTAACACATTTAAACCTTCAACTACTACTAAAGACCGCGACTCAATTGGAATTCATCAATAAGACTTCCATTTACCAATACAGATGATGACGTTGTACTCAAACATTCCATTATCCAAGTCCTCCACATGTCTTGAAAATTCATTCTTGACATGATCATACACAAATAGTCCCACTTTACTGATTCATGCGCTTTTTCAAAATCCACTTTAAATAGGAGAAAGTCTTTCCTTCTATCTTTCGCTTCATCCACCAATTCATTTGCAATAAGAATTTCGTCCATAATCTGATACCCTTTAATAAAAATTGATTATGATTCGGTTATTAGCTTACTCGTTACTCTTTTCAATCTATTGGGAAGTACCTTGTATAAAACTTTGTACATCCATCCTATAAGCAATATTGGTATGAAATTAGAAACCTTACGAGGATTATCTTTTTTTGGGAATGAGCAAAATGAAAGTGCAATTCATTTTTCAATTATATGTTTTAAATTAAATGATTGAAAATGATATGGTGATATATGATGGTGTTTCATTAACGAAACATCTTTAAGGGAAGAACAATTAGGACGTCTATTGCGGTCATGACCAAGACCTACTTTACAAAATGGTCACAATTATCTTGGTGGCTCACACTGAGATAATTGTAATATACTGCTTATGTTCAATGTAAAATTGACTAAATTGAAAAGTTTGCCGACATTATTTTATATTAAAGGCTTTATTGAAAAAGAAACTTGTATTTTTCTATCACTGATATTTTTTTAAAAAATATTTGTAAAAAGGATATTATTGTATAGTTAGAGACATACAAATAATCAAATAAACATTTCTCTCTTAAATAATTGATTCGTGAATTACCATTAAATATTATTTTAAGGAGTATTTTATTTATAATTATAGTTTTATTAATTATTAAATATGAAACTTCTTAAACATTCTTGATAATATTTAATATTGTTTAATTATATTGGTAACAATTAATTACAACTTGAAAAAAAAAACGTAAGAAATATTTAAATTGCACTGTTTTTAAAGTAAGAAATATTTAAATT
>JBBPBP010009779.1:74367879-74390049 GCA_037974735.1 Cicer chorassanicum
ATATATATGTGTGTGTGTTGAGTTAAAAATTATTTAATTTTTTGTTGTGATTAATAATATACAGTTTATTAGTGGCTCCATGATCAAGTTACTATTTTATTAAATATACATTTATTTAGAAGATAACTACAATAAAATAAAAATAGAAATCTGAGACAAACATTTATTTTAAAAGATAAATATAATAATTTTTAGTTTTGTTTTTTTAAATGATATTCCCTCCATATGGGACATCTGTAACAAGAACTGGTCTCCACAATGTATGATAGTTGTAATTGCTACAATGATAAATGTTAATAATGCTATTTAGTTTTTTAGAAATCAAAACAAATTTCAGAATTAGAAGGACACTTGGAAAGCTTCCATAAATAAAATAATCTCTTATGTTTTCTTGACTCAAAACTATACAAAACTGGCTGCATCCTCTTCACTTTAGTTTTCAAATCTCAATCTACCCTAGAGAATTTTAATATGAGACGTAAAATATATTTTTTAAATTTGAATCTGACATTACTGAATTTATATAACTGATGTCATGTAATATTTCTTTTTTAATTGATTTAATATTGTTGAGACAATATTAAATTTAGAAAAGATTTATATATTTTAATTTTAAAAATATTAAAATCTGAGACTTTTTTATTAAGTAAAATGTATTTAAAGTATGTTGATAAAATAATTTTTTTATTTACTTTTCATGAAGGTCTAAAATAGTTGCTTTAGTGGTCTTACCATCGGACCGACTCTATCTAGAATGTCTTGGCAATTAAGGAAAAAATGGATTAATTGCGTGCACTTATTAAAGAACATGTCATTCATGATGTTCCATATATACATGGAAGAAAATCATTGTGCAGATAAATTAGTAAATATTGGTCTCACAACTCAATATTTGGTGGACTATCTCCCATATGCTATTAGGGGTGACTTTAATCACAATAGATTAGGTCTACTTGGAGAGTTTTGGTCCATTTCCCTTCTCCATCTTTGTAATGATTGATGTTTCCTTTATTTAACAATATATATCACTGAAGCATTGTATGAAATTTAAGAAGCAGGAGACCAATCTGGTTGGGTCATTAACTTCTTATCATATCTACAATGATTTCTCTTTTTGCTTAAAAGAAGTTTGTGATGTTACTCCTTGTAACCCTCGTAGTCCTTCAATAAGTTTTTAAACAAAATAAAGTAAATTTTTAATTTTTAAATGATTTCAAAGTAAAATAAAATAAGTTGTTGAACTTAAGATAAGAATTTAAATTTGATTAGGATATAAAAGTAAGTTATTGATACAATGATTCAAAATACATATACATTGAAGAATTTATGAAAAAGAAACAATTTCCAAGACTAAGACTCTTATTGTGATCCGGTATCATGACTTCACTCTACATTAAAAAGTTGAGGAGTAATTCAGGTATACCTTTCAGTTCTTTAATGTTAAATACCCGAAAACATCACCCCAAAACGTAGTGAACTATAAAATTCAGTAACATAGAATAAGAAAAATAATTTTAAAATGTTCTCAACCATACTTGGTGTGCTAAGTATGGAAAAGTCATCTCGTCAATAACTCTTAAACTTATCAATAACATAAAAGAATTAAACTTATATTTTAGTTTTTAAGATGAATCATATAAGTTTATATGTTAACAATCAATAATATTTTAGAAAACTCATATATTAGATCGTTCACGCGTGAGTCACTTGAAAAATACTAGTCCATAGTAAGGTAGGTCAGATGTCATGACCGTAAGAAGCGTTCTACTTGCTCTTCCCTTACTTGTTCCCTCTTTTCTAATGTAGTTCAGTCAACTCACCGTAAAAATTGTATTTCTATTTTATTGAAGAAATTTGTCAAAATATATATAAGAATCATCTCAATATTCTTATGTATCAATTTATTCTAACATCCTTAATTTATATATATATATATATATAGACAAGTAATAAAGTGAAAGTAGAGTATTGATCCTATGAGAATTGATGTGGATAAGTTCTAAGTATTCTCAAATAAATTAGCTTAATTAATTAAAATCTCAAGTAACAAGTTCATGCAAATAAAAGTAAATTCAAATTTAAAATAAGTCAATATTATAATGGAAGATAATCTAAATTTAGAGTTTAATAAAATAAGTCAAAGGAATCAGTTTTGTTGCAACTATAGCATTATGAACATAGTGACTTTAGGGATTTTCCAACTTAGTCATCATGGTTTTCAAATGCACTAATGTCATTCTTGACTTCATGTTCACGTTTAAAAATATATTTAAGAGTTATCAACGAACCTATATTTATACATGGATGTTTTTTATATAATAAAAATGAATTAAGAAGAGTACAAAGGATTACTTTAATAACCAATTACAAAGTTATATAATCACACCAAAGAAATACATTCTACAGGATTGACACACCAATCCAAATAACTTATAAAAGAATGTTTTACTTGTTTTAGACTAAACCAACCCATGAAGTAAATTTTATTTGAGCGACAAGTATCAAAAAATCTGCCCTATCTCAAATATAATTTTGTTTCTTAATAACCAAATACCTCAAACAGTTGTGCACCAAATTCAATGTCTACGATGTTTCCTTCTTCGACCCGGTAGCAACAACCCTTGTAGTAAAAAAATTCATGAGAGGTGATTGATGAAGAACATGTAAAGAACCTACCCAATTTCCTATTTCTGCCCATATTTTTGATTAAAATAAATCAGACATTATTTATGTATTTTGCTCATTTTTAGCACTTAATTAATATGGTAATTAGCCTAATTGATAAGAAAAATATTTTTCAGAAAGAAAATTGTGAGGGGCGAGTGCTGATGTCAGAGAGAGAGAGAGATGAAAGAGTGAGAAAGTGAGAGGGAACATCACTTTATTATTATTATAGTGGCAAGAAAATTTTTTATTTTGACTAAAGTTAAGAAGATATACGAAAAGAAAAATAATTAGATAATGCAGCACTGATTTGGAGGTGAAAGAGGATTATAAAAATAACAAAATATGGATGGAGAGGGGTGGTTGTGTATATAATTTGAAGAGAGATGTAATTTTGCATTTACTCTTAAAACAAACATGTGAGTATAAAATTAAAATATAACATAAAATATATTATACTGAAAGTTAACATTAAAAAATAATATTGATTGATATTTGAAATATATAAAATAATAATAAAGTTATATTATATCAAACAAAAATATATTATTAATATTAAAACTAACAAATTCAAAAAATAAATAATTATTAAAATTTATATATACATTTAATTCAATTTCAAAAAAAGAAACTTAAAATTCAATTCAAACAATTTAAATAAAAGAAAGTCTAATCACATTTAATAATCTTCATTTTAAATAATTTTTGATTTATCAATCTATAGTTTTTTCAAATCGGTTTAGAAGTGAATTTATATCCTACCCAAAAACATCACACACATCCTCCATTTAAAAAAATTATAATACCAGGATCATTTTATATATATTTTTAATTTAATTTATACACCGTCACTAATAATATATATAAATTATACATATGAATATGTGTTGTACGTGACTGTAAAGAGTTTTGACGCTAATAATAAATCACGATTTTCTAAAATTTAAAATATTAACTTGTATAATAGTCATCTTTAAAATAAAAGACATAAATTATTATAATATATTAATATATATTTTAGATGTATACAAATTAATTTTTTTTTATCATTCGTCTTATTACATATCTATAATACTATTATCTCTAGTTCTGTCTGTAAATGAATATTTGGATGTTCCTATAACATATTCTATTTTTTATTTTTATTTTCACCGCTTGAAATTATATTTTTCACTCGTGACTCAAGAGTATAATCACAGCAACGCTAATTCAGATACTTCACAGAACAACACTCTCTCACATCTCATCACCACCGTTAATCGTTGAATAGCCGGCGGCAGCCTCTAGGCTCCACCACCGGTCCACATTCACCTCTTCTGCATCCTTCTCTCACTTCTTTTTCTCCCTCACGTGCAGATCTATTCGCCACTGCATGTCGGATCTCTCTGTCACGCGCCGTCCACCGTCCTTCCCCGCCGTCCACCGCCATCCTCCGGCCAGTCAACACTAACACAGGGGTATGCAGTTACTCACCTTCTCCATTTTCAGTTTTGATTTGGAAATTTTGGTTGAATTGAATAAGTTTCTCAAATTTGTAAATGTTTTGGAATTTTTAATATGATTTAATGTAGATAATTTTTGTTTTGTTTTGTTGATGAAGGTATAATAATTAAATTCTTCAATCCTCCTTCAATTACTATCCTCATTAATTAACATCAAAACACTGTCAGTAACCGGTTATTTTTAGAAGGTAATTCAAAAATCCGCATCTTTTAATTTTCATGGATTGGATCTATGTTTCTGTTTTTAATTTATCTGATTTATTGATGTTTCTTTCATTAAAAAACTTTTATTTTTTTTCTGACCTGCTTCATCTCCTACAGGGACCATAATTAGCAAATTTCTAGATACATTTATTACATTTTTTTTCTTTCAAATATATCCCTTATTAATACTATTAAATTGTCATAAAAGGGCAATCTAGTAACAATAATACACAAATTATATATATTAGAGTTTAATGAAAAGGCAGTAAAATTATTTTACATTGTCATCCAACAACAATTCATCCTACTGCCGCATAGGCACATTATAATTATAAAACTGTCTCTTAAAAATAACTGTCAAAAACTTAGTTATAATTGGTTGTCAGTGTAAAATTAGTTTATACGGACAATGTATACTCTATTTTCTCTTAACTACAGTATCAATTTTTCTTAATATGCATACAAAGACGGTGGCTTGATAATTGAGTTTCACATTGTATCCTGAAATAGCTCCAGTGGGTTAAGTTGTGTTTTAATTTCTTCATCTGAACCATTTTTATTAAGGATTTTTATACAGGTGAAAAATGGAGTTTGGAGAAACAGACAAAGAGAAGCTTAATTCACAGACTCCATGGATACCCACCACTCCTTTTAAGCCCATTGTTCAAAGACCATTGCCGATCTACACTCCCGGAGAGAGAAAACAGCTGGGTTTTCATTTCAATGGTGAAATTGCATGTTTTGAATCTTCAGCTGGTGGTGGAGATATTAACCAAAGTCCTCACAGTTGGTCAGAACCTGCGGCTGCAACATCAAACATTGCTCATGACAATGGCCGAACTCGCGTACAGATTTCCTTTGACAATATTCCCAGCTCAAGTAATAGTTTTGCTGAACTCATGGCTCAGGCAGAGGGTCCTCCTACATACTCTAATACAACATATGGATTTTTGGAAAACCAATTTGTACCTGATGAATGGAACTCACAGTTCAACCAAAACTATGCATTTCTTGGCCACCAGAATCTCTGTCACGAACAACCCTTCATCAATTTTATCCATGACAATTACCAAGATCCTCAAGGTAAGGGCAATAAATTTTGGTTCCTGGATTTAGGTTCCCGGAGTTTTAACAGTTGATTAAAAAATTACTAGTTTTTGGAGTTAAATCCTAACTTCATTTCCAGTTGATTTGTGGCATTGTATAAAAGTTTTTCTTGGGACAAATATATCTTAGGCATAAATTATCAGGCAGTTTCTACTCATTCTAAAGCCAAAGAAATATCTTAGGCATTCTATATTTTGCTATAATCCATTTTATTTTCGCTATGAAACCATCTCACTCACATGTTTTTCTATTTTATTTTTCATTAACAGAACTAGTTTTCCACTAAAATCAGGTTGTTTAGATATTTTACTTTTGATTTTCCAGACTTTGATCAATCTTGGTACCGTGTTGCTCTATAGGCACAATATTCACTATTATATTCAATTTTTTTTCTTCAATTCCTTATTGTGTGTAATCAATGTGAGACCATATGGTTCTAACTCTGGCATATATTTATATGATGTCCTACAACAGGCTCATCATACTTGGATTACTATAGCAAGACCAATTCTCAGGTAGTCCTGCCTCCAGAAAATTCCATCGCAGAAAAAGACAGACAAGTTGTGGAGACACAAATGAGTACGGAAGAAAGGGGTCAAAGGGAAGAAGAGAATAATGCCCCAGCCACAATGTGCAACAAAATCTATGATCCTGTTATAGACTTTACTGCTATTTCTACACCATGCAAAGAGAATCACAACTACAATAAGGAAATACACCATGCTATTGATCTTAATGAATTACCCCAAACAAAACCAAAAAGAAAAAAGCACCGTCCCAAGGTCATCAAAGAAGGAAAACCCAAAAGAACTAAGAAGCCAACCACTCCAAAGCCAGATCAATCAAAAGAAAACTCAAATGACAAGAGGAAGTATGCCAGAAAGAAAGAATTAAACACAACTCAAACGGAAGTGACAGGGGAATGCACAAAACCATCGATGCCTGAATTTGCCAAAAAGACATGTAGAAGGTCCTTAAACTATGACATACTAGAACAACCAAGAGCTGGACATTTTGCATGCAGAGAAAATGCTACTACATGTTTTGGTGGAGAAATTGGCAAGGAAGATGCACAATCAAATCCAAATGAATCCAATAGCAGCAATAGAAACCTTTTGAGTACAGAACCACAAGAAGTTGGTTCCAAGAGAAAACAATCTGGTACCATTGAACAAGCAGACAACAACAACATTAATCTAATTGGGGCACAATATAATTTATTGCAAGCATACCAATCTAAGTATTGGGTTCAATTTCCAAATGTTCAAAAGAAAAAGAGAACTGAAAAGGGGAAATTTTCCAACACATCCAATATATCTTCCATGACTTCTACAAAAGATGTACAACTAGCAACATGCTTTGAAGAAAATGCTAGATCACATCCGGCTGCATCAACTTCTAATGCCTGGACTTCTGCTTTTGAGTATGAAACAGCGAGACTCCTAACCATGCTCAAAGATACAGAAAGAGCTACCTATGATAAATCTCAATCGCTTGAGTACAGTTTATCTTCAAGAATGAGCATACCGACCAAAAAAAGATCTAGAGTCACTACCAGAATTCATGATTGTGCTTCACTGACCACAACTAGAAACCTTGATGCCAAACTAACTAATACTGCAAACTTAGGAGGTTTTGATAGACAAGCGTTTGAGGATGCAGAAAGACCACAAACAGGCATTGATGCTCTAGTTGCGGAGATGCGTGCATCACTCACAAAAAAGAAACGAAGTAAAAAGAGAAGTGCTCCAATCACTTCAGCATATTCTTGCATAAATGAAATGCAACATCATCCGTCCTTGCACAACTCATTAGGTATTTCAACTAAAACTTTGACTTTTTTGGGTCAATAATATTAAAGTTGTTACAAAACAAACAATCTACAATGCAGTTTGTCCTAATTATTAAGACATTGATGCAGATGTGGCTATCGGAGAGAGGTGGAAAAACATGCATACTGTTGTGGACGCATTAACACAACAATTTAGAGACCTAAACATACATATAGAAGCTAGAGAGCTTGCGTTGTGGGGGCAGAATGCACTTGTCCCTTACAACCAGAAAAATAAAAAACACAAAGGCCTTGTTCATGGAAATGGCACCATCATTCCCTTCGAGGGCTTGTTTGATCCCATCAAGAAACAACGCCCACGACCTAAAGTTGATCTTGATGAGGAAACTAATCGAGTGTGGAAGCTTCTGATGTTGGATATAAACAGTCATGGGATTGATGGAAGTGATGAAGACAAGACCAAATGGTGGGAAAATGAACGAAATGTTTTCCGAGGCCGAGCAGAGTCATTTATTGCACGGATGCATCTTGTACAAGGTACGAGTGATATTTTTTCAAGAAAAACAGCATTGATCACTTTTATTTTCTCACACATTTATATACTTACTATTTGTGCTCAAGGTGGAAGAAGTGAGAATAGTAGCCTTTAAGAAAATATGAATAAAATTGACATAATTTGTCTTCCTACCTGAAAAAAAAAAGTTCAGACATAGGCAACCACAAATCCTACTTTCAGAGAACCAAGAGGCAAGAGATAAAGCACATTGAAGAAATTTGCACAAAATTGACAATAATACTCCCTCTGGCCTCAATTCTAAGCAAAAGTACATGCCTTTTTCGCTTATAATTAATCCCGAAGGAAGTATTAATTAGTAATTAGTAATAATTTATAAAAGAAAGATATCAAGATAGACCAGTAAAGTAGGAAGTCCTTACTAAAGTTAGAAATACATTAGCCTAACTAAATAAAGAAACAAAAATAAAATAACTTCATTGAAGATAAAAATGCAAATAATCACAAATTATCCTAAATATACATATCCATTCTGCATCATTTGGTTACATGGTTAGCATATTAACAAAAAATAATGCATATCCAACAGGAGACAGACGCTTTTCGCAATGGAAAGGATCAGTGGTGGATTCAGTGGTTGGAGTTTTCCTCACTCAAAATGTTTCAGACCATCTTTCCAGGTATAAATTATGCAAGCTTAATTACGTAGAAATGTGCTATTAAAATGAGATCACCGCTTTCATTTTTTCTTTTCTGTTGGCAGCTCTGCATTCATGTCTCTTGCAGCTCGATTTCCCCAAAAGTCAAGTAGCAAGTACAATACATGCCATGAGGAAAGTGAAAGCTTAATAGTCAACACACCACAGGTGCAAATTGTGGAACCAGAAGAAAATGAAAAGCTGGAAGAAAAAATATTGAATCAACATGTTCATGAATTGAGTTCTATGACAAAAGACACCATTGACCATTGTGAAGAAAGAGAAACTGTTGACAGCAACAGCATTGATTCCTGTGTAACTACTGGTAGCTTAAATAGCTTAAAAGATGAATCAAATTGTAAACCGTCGGAACCAGATCAAAGATATATCAGGGAACAAAGTACAATGGAATTTGTTAGTCGCACAATTGGGGGAGCACAAGAAAATTCATGTCATGGGGGTGTTAGGAATGAGTTAAATGCTTTATTTTCATCCCATTGCTCCATGATTACATCTCAATTGTCTGGAGATTTTTCAATTGATCAAAATGTCAAGAAGATAGGATCATTCTCAGACAGCAACACAAGAGCAGAAGATCAGTTAAGCACAACTGAATACATTTTTAACAATAGGACTTCTTTCAGTAAGCCTTTAGCAATGGTAAGTTCGACCCAGTTACATGAAGTTAACAGTCAAATAAGCAATCCAACTGAGAATTTGAGAGATTCATATGGTCAATATGTAGCTATGAGCCATGACAACCTGGAAGAGAACTTGGAAAAATCAAGTGTTACTCAAAGCTCCTCAGAAGCAATCATGACACAATGCAATGGCTATAATTTAAAAATGACCCCCAACTCTGGAGTCCTTGAAATCAACTGCTGTAATCCTGTCAACATTGAAGCCTCATCAAGTGGCTCCTCAAAGAATAAAAATGAAAATAACAAAAGCTCTAGTTCTCTAATGGAGTCTGAAAGCCAAGCTGCAACTGCCCATTCTCACAGCATGCTATCCCTAGTCGATCTTCAACAAAATTGTGATCACAGGCAGCACAAAGTTTCCCACATTTCTGGACAAAGTCAAGATCTTATGCAGAAATCAAGGGAATTAGATTTTGGTGACCACAATTATGCCATGAGAAATGGAAACAGTGAGTTAGACTCTGCCCACGTAAAATTAAGGAGCAAGGAGCGTGGGAAAGACAAAAAGGTTGACTACAATTGGGATAGTTTAAGAAAACAGGCGCAAGCTAAGTCAGGGAAGAGAGAAAAGACAGAAAGCACCATGGACTCTTTGGACTGGGATGCTGTGAGACGTGCAAACGTCCATGAAATTGCTGATGCAATCAAAGAAAGAGGCATGAACAACATGCTCGCTGAACGAATTCAGGTAGAATTTAATATCCATTAAATATTATTTATCTACATTTTGATGGAGAGAGAGAAAACCCTTAAACACAACTTATGTCGATTGATATATTATGCAGAGTTTCTTGAATCTACTTGTTGAAAAACATGGGGCTATTGATCTCGAGTGGTTGAGAGATGTTCCACCTGACCAAGCAAAGTAAGTCCAGAGATTAATGAACTGCTTTATTCAAATGTTACTTCCCATACATATCATTTTAGCTTGCATGATTATATTGTTGGTGAAACCAACATCCTGAGTTCTTGCGAATACAAGTAGATGCATACTCATCAAGCAGCAAGACCTACCACACACAAAGAAAAAAATTCATAATGTTATTTCAATTTATATATGCAGAGAATTCTTGCTCAGCATAAGGGGATTGGGATTGAAAAGTGTGGAGTGCGTGCGACTGTTAACACTGCACCATCTTGCTTTCCCGGTAAGTCGAAAATAGAAGTATGTAATTACATTAATATAGAATATATTTTAACTGTTTTTGCTGTGCAATAGGTGGACACAAATGTTGGGCGTATTGCAGTGCGATTGGGATGGGTACCTCTCCAGCCACTGCCTGAGTCACTCCAGCTGCATCTTCTAGAGTTGTGAGTACTACATAAATAGATCGTATAAGGCAACCATTCAATTAGAAAAGAGCTAACAATGTCGGTTTGAACAGGTACCCAGTGTTGGAATCCATACAAAAATATCTCTGGCCCCGGCTGTGCAAGCTTGACCAAAGAACATTGTAAAGATTTATTTTCAGTTTACAGTTAAAATATACAAGTTTTTTTCTTCATGTGTAAGTTTAACAAGTATAATTTATTTAAGGGTTAAAGTTAGACCAATGGCCTAAATGTAACTTTTAAACAATACCTTATAGTCATGCATTGCCACATCGTTTGAATAGTTTGATTATGATAACTTAGTTATGTGGCAATACATGATTGCATGATAGTGTTTTCCAGTAATAGCGGGTCAAAGATTGAACTCTTTATCTCTTGATTTTTTTTTCAATGTTTCATTTAAGGTACGAGCTGCATTACCAGCTGATTACATTTGGAAAGGTAAACTACAGCTTCTCATACATCAGAAACTGACTATAATTTAGTAAAATCTATTTTAAACTAAAATCAATGCATGCAGGTCTTCTGTACAAAAAGCAAACCAAATTGTAATGCATGTCCAATGAGAGGAGAATGCAGACACTTTGCAAGTGCTTTTGCAAGGTATTTCTCTGAAAAATATTATTTGCACTCATCATGTTTACAACAAATAATGAGGAAAAAAATCATATATATGTGACACAACACCATTCACTACTTGTTTTACATACATTACAAGTACTGCAGAAATTTTTGTCAGAAGGATAGAGAACTTCAGAGACACTATGTGAAGTTCATATGTCCTTTACTAAATTACTGTTGATGTTTTATACATATATTGACAGCAATCTAATTGGATTATCCTTGTTGCAACAGTGAACTTAGGAAACAAAGTTTTAACAGCTGAAGATTATGTCAATACCACTTTGAAAATTCAATAATATGCATGTATTCAAAGTTATGATAGATCAATATACAAATGAACAAATGTTAAATGCAGTGCAAGGCTAGCCCTCCCAGGACCGGAGCAGAAGAATATCGTTATCACAACTGGAAACAGTGCACCTGATCAGAACCCATCAGTCATCATCAATCAGTTGCCCTTGCCTCTCCCTGAAAACACAAACCAAGTAGAGGAACTTCAACAAACAGTAGTGATCAGGCAAGTTGAAACAAAATCTGAAATCAATAGCTGCCAACCCATTATTGAAGAGCCAACAACTCCAGAGCTAGAATGCTCCCAAGTATCAGAAAATGATATAGAGGATGCTTTCTATGAGGAATCAAATGAAATTCCAACCATCAAACTAGACATAGAAGAGTTCACTATGAATGTACAAAATTATATGCAAGAAAACATGGAACTTCAAGAAGGTGAAATGTCAAAGGCCTTGGTTGCTCTAGATCAAGACACTGCTTGCATTCCTACACCGAAGCTAAAGAACGTGAGCCGGTTGCGAACGGAGCATTTTGTGTAAGTAAAAAAACTAATTTGTCTCCAACATATTATTTGGTTAGCTCAACTCTAACCAGTGGCGGATCTTCGTAGGAGCGGACAGGGGCCACGGCTTCCCCTATATTTTTTAGTTTTTTTTTATAAATAATAATAGATTATTAAAATAATAATGATAAGGTACTAAAATCTCTCCAACGTTATAGAATTTTGAGAAACTGACATTGCCTCTCTTCTCTTGCACTCTCCTATATGACAATTAAAGAAAATATCTCTAAATATACATATATATATATATATATATATATATATATATATATATATATATAAAGAATACTATTTAACTTTCTAACTAAAAATCACTTACTCTATTCGAATTGATTTGAATGATGACAATAAATAATTTATTAGGATTAAAATTCAAAATTCGATTTTTTCATGAAATTCAACTATTCCTTATTGTCAGTGATTTTTGGTATTTATCCTCGTACTACATCAATCTGCTTTTTATATTTGTCAGATTCTTATAAGTAATTTTTCTCTATAAATAGAGTAAAAAACAAATGTCAATGGTTTTTGTCAGCAATAATTTTCTTCTTATCTTTACCACAATGTAAAGGAGATTATTCAATTGTTATTAAATCACAACCAAGTGGCTGATATCATATTAGAAATTACGCGATTGAAGAGATAAACGAGATAAACATTTATTAGAATTTATACTGATAAAATATAATAAAATTAATACAACGAACTCTATATATAGATAAACTACCTATTATCGAATGATAAACTAACTAATATTGACCGACAAACTCTACGTTGAATCTTTGATAAAACACTTTTATGAATTTCAATTATAATATTTTAGTTAATATTTGTCGCTCCCTCAAATATTTTGGGCAAGATCCGCCACCTGACTCTAATATTGAAAGGTAGGCTAATGAAATGTGGGACAAGATAGTAGTGAATACTACAAAGGCAGGAACAACAAGTAATATATGATTTGCATCACATTAACCTTGAGTCATGCAAAGATGGGGATTACACCCTCCGGAAGTAGATAGTAATCTCATCCAACATAAGATTTAGTGTTAGGCATAAAGTTCCTGTAGGCATCATATGATTCATATCCATTATCTTAAATATTAGTCAAAAGTTCTGACAATTTATGCTAATATTTGTCTGCCTTCCTGCAGTTATGAACTCCCAGATTCACATCGTCTTCTGGAGGGGGTTAGTGATTTCTGGATCTTTACTCGATGTTGTGTTTATGCTATATGCCCAACTTTTATTAATTTTTTATGCGATACAGTGGGACATGCGGGAACCTGATGATCCAGGCAAATACCTTCTAGCTATATGGACTCCAGGTTGGCCAGAAATAACTTGACTACAATGCCTCCTTCTAGATATGAATTTAAATTGGTTGTAGAGCTATTGTCAATATTATACGACATAATAAGTTGGGAAGTTTTACAATATATTTTAGTTCTATGGTGTTTCTAATTTATTTGCCAAAATACATTAATATGTACATCAGGTGAGACAGCAAATTCTATAGAGCCACCAGAAAGAAAATGCAGCGCTCAGAACTATGGCCAGCTCTGTAATGAGGAGGAATGTTTTTCATGCAACAGCCTCCGCGAAGCAAATTCAAAGATAGTTCGAGGGACAATCCTGGTCTGAATGCTTAACCATGCAATGTTTATTACCTTATTAACTCTTATACATTATAGTGGAAAAAAGAAATGGTTGGGTGAGGGAGTAATTTTCATATAAATGTGAGTATTCTTACCCTGACTAAAAATAATTCTGAATAGATACCATGTCGAACGGCTATGAGAGGGAGCTTTCCATTAAACGGCACCTATTTTCAAGTCAATGAGGTAAAGTAGTGTGAAATCTCATAGCATCAAATTTATTTCCATTTAAAATAATTATGTTTCTAATAATTCAAGAAGTTAAAAAAAAAGAAATGTCATTTGAAGCAGGTTTTCGCCGATCATGACTCAAGTCTTAACCCAATTAGCGTTCCCAGAAGTTGGATATGGAACCTCAATAGGCGAACAGTTCATTTTGGAACCTCCATACCAACCATATTCAAAGGTAAACACCTAGAAGTTAAACTATTATAGCATATTTAAAAGTTAAACTATTATAAAATATCTCAAACAACTAAGTTGAATATGAGCTTATTGTGAAACAGGTTTATCGACACAAGAAATTCAACAGTGCTTCTGGAGAGGTAAGATATAATTCCTAGAATGTAATATTGTCTTTTGTGATTAAATATCCTTATTTTAACTTACTTTTACCAATGTAGTAACCATAAACAGTTTGCAGACTTTGTAGACGCACTAAGGGTCCAAAGAACTAAAACTAACGCGCATGTTTAACTTTTGGTCACATGATGGATCCATCATGTGCCACGAGCTATTTGTTTCTCTTTAGTTTAAAACATATAACAATCTACAAGACAATAGGGTAATATAGAAGCATTTCACAATATGTGCCATAATGCTGCATACTTATGTAAATGCTACTAAATTTGAATCTGTATCATAATTATGTAATTGTATACAAACAAGACCAAATACATCAACTGGAAATATAACTTCCCTCAAAACCCATAAGAAAGATATAAAAATACAGCCTAGATGTTTAGGACTAATATAGCGTGTGACAGAGAGGAATTTGAAAACTTTTGTATAGATTGTTTGTTTTTGCATCCTGAACAGATTATTCCTGCATATGCATTGTATTCATTCTGCATTGTGTTTATTTGTTGCTGCATTTTCTGCGTGTTCATTTGTTGCTGCATTTTCTATTACATTCATTCTGTCTTATTATATTGTTGCTGCCTAAAATAGTCAGTTTTTTTGAGTTGTTCGAACCTTTAACTTTAGGAACTTTTATGTTTTGGTGGGATAATTTAGCTGTCTGATACAAGTTTATGAATATGACACTTTATTATGGTGATTTAGTATTTTTTTGCTTTATAATTGAGTTGAAACTTCTAAATTTATTGATGCATTTATGGTAACATATAAATATATATGTCATCTATATATTATATTTACTCGTACGAGTTGTGTCCGTTTAGACAAAACGAGTTTATTTAACCTCTCGAGTTTGATATCTTTGTAACACACATAATCTACAAGAAAAAAACGTCAACATATAACCAAACCTATCTAAACAAATTAGCAAAAATGTTTTATAGGGTATGTCTGTGTGCGAGGATTTGATAGGCAAACACGAGCACCCCGTCCGCTGAAGGCTAGACTACATTTTCCAGCTAGCAAGCTGGCCAAGAATAAGGAGACAACCAAAAAAGACTCCAAGGTGGCAAACTCACAAGGATTAAATTTGGAACCAAATGCAGAGCAGCCATAATATATTTTCAGCATTTCCAACATTTGGATGAACGGCTGCGGATCCAGCTGGAAGACACATATTTATTCATCCTGTAATATGTGTATAATAACAAGGTCATTGCTAACCAACTTTAATCTCTCCTAGTCATGCTAAGAGACCGGTAAGTTTTTTTAGACCAGGACCAAGATTGTATCATGGTAACATGTAGGCTTCTTAGCTTCGTGAAGAGGAATGTGACAAAAAATTATTTTCCAGTTTGAATTTTATGCACTTCATTTGGCCAGTTCCATTTGCGCAATTAGTCCAAATTTTACTTCTCAACATTCCTTTGATGATGTAGAAAAGATGTGGTACTAATTTCTCCAAATAATCATAAAAATAAAAATGATTCCTCCAAGTTGAGTGTTTGACAGTAGTCATTTGAATGATGTGAAGTGTTTTATGTATGTGTATATTTACATTAAAAGCAAAATTTGATGAAAATTATGTTGTAAATTATTTTACTTAACTATTTTTAATACAATTTCTGATCAAATTAAAGTTCAGAGCTAAAATCAGTAATGACAAATGTTCATAAAACTACATTTGGACCAAAGTACACGAATCTGAACATACTATTAATCTACTAACAACAAAACCAAGATTACTCATAAATAAAAGATTGCACTGTTTTGTGATTAATAGTAAATATTGATAACAATATAGTAAATATCCCGAGCTATATAAATAGTGAATAACCACATATTCTAAATGCAAAAGGATCGATTGCAGGAAAGCCACATCTGTTGATCATGAAGTTGATAGGGGCGATAGTGAAAGGAGATAGAGATTTTACAACATATATAGTTTACCTTTTGCAGCCTTAGTGCCATTTTCATACTTTTTCCTCTCTCCTTTTATTTTTTTATCCACTTTATTGGGTTGAATGTACTATTATTTGGTTAGCTTCACTAAGGACAAGAGTCAAAAAGTACTGCTCTAGTTGTTGCAAGATATTAAAGATTTGATTAACTAACAATTAGCAATGCTAATAATACGAAAACCTCGATCACAAGCCAACTTCAGTGATAGTTCAAGCACCAAGAGAACATGCAAACACAAATACAAAAATACCATTAAGATCACGACTGTATTTTATCTCACATCGGTAATGCCACATTTTCACTTTAACTTTACACTACATAATAATTAAATAGACAATTTAGAGATTAATTCATGTTCAGGGACGAAAGTGTCTCGAGTTATTTTCATTAAATACAAAAAGTTCATTATTTTTTTTTTCCTTCTCTCAACCATCACATCAATTTTCCAGCAAAATGTTTATGTCAAACAATAATGTAAAGTGAATATTTTGAAAGTGCAAGAAATTTTTGTAAGTAACTTTTATAAGATATTTACTTAATACATATTCTTGGTATAATATTAAGTGATTTTTTTTAAAATATTCACTTTCATAATATTAAATAATTTTTTTTATAAAATAATTTGTTTCTTGGTAAATTATTATGAAATTTATATCTTATACTTTTTTTAAATTAGATATACATCGTCGATGTAGGTTATTTTACATTAGCCCTAATATATTTCTTGAAAATGAGTTAAGTGGTCATCTCCCTCCCTGTTCCCTAAGGTTTTGTCGAGTTTGGAGGGGAGGGGAGAATTTTGATAAAAAGGAAGAAATGAAGAGATTTGGGAGGAGGAGACTTTGTTTTCATTCATCATATAAATTTTTTTTTTAATTTAGGAGAACTCAAAAATTATATTGGAGGGGCTAGACAAATTCTTCAAATCATTTTCATACTGTTATAATGCTAATAAATTAAAAATATATTAATCATAAATATTCTTTTATCATTCTCTACAAAATCCCTCTTTTAAAAAATGTACAAAATTTCTCTCTATTTTTCTATTTTCTCATCCCTTTCAAAATCTTCCTCTCCCATTCCCTCTAAACTCCCAAACAAAGCCTTAGTTGACCGAACTTAGAGGCAAGAGAGGAAGAAAATAGGTTGGTCAATATAGTGTCATCTTGCAAACAACAAGAATGGTTATTTGATAGATTTATTTCTATATAAATTAATGTATTAGTGTATGTTTTGTTTGGATACTAAGATTTTCGGAGTCTAAATTTCAATCAATATAATTTACTTACACTATCGTGAGCATTATTTCGAAACATTTTAAAATGTGTAGAAAAAATGTTAAAATTTTAAAATTCCTACATAACTTATATACTTTAATAAAAATCGAGTTTACGATAATCAATTATATAAGTTATCATTTAAATCATGATTAATATTTTATGTCAATGGATCATAGGTGTCAATTAAATGATATAAATTTGAAATTATAGATAGAGTTCAAATCTAATTCGAAACAGTTGTTAAATGATTATTAGTTCAACTTTGATTAATAATAATTTGTCCATCTCTAAAAAACTTGTTAATTTTTTATGATTAAACTTTTACAAATCATTATTTTTATCATTTTTAAAAAAAATAAAAATACTCATTTAATTACACACTCTACAATTTCTTTTATTCCATTTATTCTTCTTATAACTATAAAAGTTTACAAGATTAATACATTAATATATATATATATATATATATATATATATATATATATATATCACCTTCTAAAAAAATTAAAATTAAACTCGCGAGTACTAATACCCCTTTTAATCCTCTATACTATTTATAACAATGATAAATGTTTTACCTATAATAATAATATTAATAACACAATAATTTATGATTATAAAATCAACAACTTCCTAAGGTAATACGAGGGTTGTTATAAGGAAACAAAATACTATGCAAGTGAACGAATGATCACATATGCGGCTATGTCCTCATAGACCCACTAAACTTATCCCGAATATAACATATGTTCACATAATGCAAAAGATTCATATATCTGATACAACACAATTCACTTCATATTATAAACACAAGAGTTCATATCAGAGTAATAAAAGCATATTCACATTCTTCCAATAAAAATCGTCACAACAGTAATCACATATTATAATCATGTTGATATAACAAATAACAACATTGATTGTATTAAAAAAAGATCACACATCCCATCATTTGAATATTAATATCACAACAACTTATAATTGTTTTAACTCATTTTGTTATTCATTGTCCAAGTGACATTACTAATTCATTTATTAACTTTTACATTACTAATTCATTTATTAACTTTTATTAACTTTGATAGGGTGTCAGCATTCACAAGATCGAAACGGTTGAGAAATGATACATTCTTTCTCATTTGTAACCATGATTTCATTGAATTAAACCCACCTTAATCTGTATAATTGAGGAAGAATGAGATTTTGGACATAAAAGAGTTGTATTTTGGAATTGATGCATAAAAGATAAACTGGCGTGCTTCAAGTGATAAAAAAAAAAGACAATAAGTTTAGAATGGTTGAATAGAGTATTTTGATCAATATAAGATAGAGATAGTAACTAAAGAGACAACTGATCAAAACGAGACTTTTCGAAAATAGAAAACACCTTAATGATTGATATGGAAGTGAAGGTTAAGTATAGTATGAAATGATATGAGTGTTTGGAAGCAAAATGGTGTATCATCAGGAAGAGGTTCGATACTACAAGAGGGTGAAAAAAATGGTTCAAAGAATTTTGATCCTAACCTTTATTTAAATAGTCAAATTTTCTTTGTGGTTGCACGATGACGCGACACCATTGCATTGAGAAACGCGCATTAAACATGTTATTGACTAGTGTTTTTGCACAATAAAAGCATTAATATTCACGACTAAACCAAATTTTCAACAGAGTATTTTCGATCAACAAGAACATCAAACCATTTGTCGCACAATGGCGCAAGTTTTACTTCAACTGATATAAGGTCTTTGCTTCGCACACAATTCGGATTTTTTTCACATTGATGCATTGAATTGCAAAGATATTATGATTGTTGTGTATCGCACAACGACGTGTCCTCTTCGCACAACGAAGATGGTCAAATTTGGTTGAATCGATTTCCCTTAAGTAGTTCACAAGAGTTGTTTACAATGTTGTACTCTCAGAAAATATTTCTCAACTCTTAGATAAGACAAAAGATAAAGAGCAAGAGTGCAGAGACGTCTTTTTATAGAGAGCATTAGGGTTTCTAGCCTTGGTTCTGATTGCAAGAAATTAGCATGTATCATGAAGTTTCATGTTAAACCTTCTGAGATTGATTCACCACTAAACCTTGTCAAAAATATCTTTGAAATTGATTATGTGAATCTCGATATGGAAACAGAAATAGCAGAGGATATTATGATCACAATATGTCGCATAGACATTCAGATAATTACAGATTCATGGTGTTTAGCAGAGGAAGCACAAAAGCTTTGCCTTCATCATAGCGTTGACTTTCATCAGAGCATATACTATTATCAAAGTCAAACGATCAAATGCTTGTTGCAATTATCAGAGACAGACAATCACTTACTTGTCAAGGTTATTATAGACAAATAAATTAGATGCTTAATGTGATTATTAGAGGTAGACAAATCAGAGCATTGCTTGTATTACCAAAATCATGATAAGCGCGTTCACCATACTTATAATACATAAATCAAAGTGGAGTATTTGTGTTTCTTTAACTTAGATCAAACACCATATGATGTAGCTGTGACACCCTAATCTCCAAGATAATTCATATAATAATTTATATCATATTTTTATAAAAATTTGGAGCGGATAAATAAAAACTCTTTCAAAGGAAAATAAACTTTTATGAGTTATTTAGGATGCCACATTTTTCAAATTACAAATGGAACACTTTAAACTTTTTTCTTCCTATAAAATAGTGCAATCTCCATAAACTTGATTTAACTATAATTTCTTAATTTAATTCCAAAAACTTACTAGTACTTATAAGGTTTTCATACAAAAAGTCGTTTCTAATTAAATAAGTAAAATACAACTTATAATTCTCATTTCCAGTATCACCTATCAAAGCGGAGCTTCTCCCAAACTTGCACTTCAAGACTCATTAATCTATAATAACTGTGATTTTGCAAACGCATGGCCAAGTCAGTCAAACATAAATTACGAAGGTGAGTTTTTAAATCATGTTGATAGTATAATATAAATAAGAAGAACACGCAAATAATCATAATAGATGGTATCATAACACATCATGATATATCAAAATATTCAAGGAAATAATATCATATTATAACATCAAAGTCACTCAAGTAAAATCATTATTTCATTATAATATGCATCAAATCATCTAAGAGAAACTATTATCATTTTTGAAACACATTAATCACAACAAAACAATCACAATAAAATGCAATGCTATGCATGAGCTTAGACTCTACTTCTTCACAATTTAGTATCATTTTAACTCTGAAGTACTTGGTTAGGAGGTTTGATACTATGCCACCACACAAGTGGAAGGACAATTCAAATTGGTCTTGTCCTCATAGACCCCTTCAACTCAACCTGAGACACATATATGTGATAGTCGAGGTAAACGTTTGTTGCGTGGTAGCTTCCGACATTTGGAGGGCTACTTTTAAGTCACCTAGGAATTCCCCACCCGAATACTTCCATGGTCTAACAATATTTCCTTAAGGAGGTTAGTTAACATTTCACGGTGGTAGCTTTATTAACATTTTCACCAGTAGCTTCATCATCATAGTTAACTTTTTTTTATTATGACTAACAAACCTCATTTATCATAGTGTTGACCAGATGATCAATTTATAGACTAAGGTTATCAGACACAGAATCATCAGTGTCAGCTCGTATAAACAGATTCAGCAAAAGCACATTGAAAGCACATTTATCAGAGTCAGTCAAATCATAACAGATTTCCATAGCCTTGCCTTGTTTTTCTTATTTATCTTCTCCAATCATCAAAGGATGTAGCTTAAAGTCTTTAAGGTTCATGGCAAGGGAACTGCACACTTAATTAAAAAAATGGGTGCTATAAATTTTTCTCACAAAATAATTAAAGGTCATTGTTCTTTAACCTACGTTGGTTCTAACAGACCTGTTCTACCCTTCAAGTACTTGAAAATCATCTTGACTACTTTCCAATGATGTTTATCTTGTTTTGACAAAAACTTGCAAACTTGACTTACAGCTTGTGCCAAATTTGTACATTAAACAACCAACATCATTGGCATACGGAGCCTCTCACATATATACTTAGCTTATGCATCTATCTTTGGACATTGATCCAACGGTAACTTAAAGTGATTCTCCAATGGAGTACTCACAACCTTGAACTTTTCCCCTTCTTTTTATGTTACTGATGGTTTTCTCTTGTACACCCACTTGCAATCGATAGCCTTTTCCTCTTAGGAAGCTAAACAAGCTCCCAAGTCTGATTTTAATTTTAGGACTCCATCTCCTCCACCATAGCACCCACCCATTTGTCTTTCTTCTGACATGAATTGGTTTACAAATGTTTGAATCGATTCGTGACTATTATTTTTCAAAGCTTGGACTTCAGTTCACACATAAATCAATTCATAAGTGCGAGAATCGATTCCCATAGATTTGAAAATTAGTTTTTCAAATCATTAAGTTGCGTTTTTCCATTGAGTCATCTCTTATATGTATCATTCATCCTAGATCATTTCAGATAACATTCATATATTCGTCCTCTCTTCAATTTCTAAGAGTCATAGTGTAAATTGTACTTTATGTTTTATTAATTAAATCTTTTATATATATATATATATATATATATATATATATATAATAAAGAAAAAAATATTTTGATATTTATATTTTTATATGCTTTTTTTTACTCATTATGTCCTTCTATATTATTTATATATTTTTACTGTCT
>JBBPBP010009779.1:74390366-74401803 GCA_037974735.1 Cicer chorassanicum
TGATGTTCCATATCTTTATTATTTTACTTTTTTATTTTATTTTTACTTAATATATGGTCATATAGTTGTAATGTACATGCATTTATTATATGAAAAAAATAAAATAAAAGATGTTAGTGTTACAAGTAAATAATATAAATTATCTTTAGGGTATTTTGTCTAAATAAATTTATAGCTTTAGAATAATTTTTAAAAATATCCATCCAATCAAATCTCACCATGTATATATTTGTGGACATGTTTGTGAACAACCATAACATGTTAATTTTCATGTGATTTGATTGAATAACCTGTGTAAAAATATTTTGCTCCTTGATATCATAACAATTAATCTATTTAAACTATTTTATGATTTTCAATGCCATATTTATTTCAAATTTTATTTTAATTTAATTTATTCCATTGATGCAACATCCCCATAAATTTATTTAATTGCAAATTATTCGTAATAGTAGTAAGGATAGGTTATGAAGAGACATTTCACCACTAAACATCTCCTATTTATAGACCAAATCAACAAAAAGCCATATTTTATTCATTCGTGTTCTTCATTCTCACGACCAAATAGAGAGAAAATAGAGAAAACTCATTCTCTTGACTCTCTACACAGACCAACATGCTATCTCACTTCTAACATTCTTTCAATTGAAATAAATATTAAAAGGTTAGAAGTGTGAAAAGAAGAAGAAGAAACAAGGGATTTGAAGATAATCAAGACTTGAAAAAATACAACATCTTCACTATCCCTTCTTCAAGTAGCAAATCAACAAAGAGTGAGTTCCCTCCCCCACCTTTAATTGAATGTTAGGATAGTGATTGGAATAGATTGTGGCTGAAAATTTATGATTAGAAGGAACCAAACCTTGCGGGCAATATGGGTATTTTTATGGTATTCAATTGGGAAACTTCGTAATAGAAATCAATGTTAGAACTTGTATTAAATGTGAAATTGATAGTTCTATTGACTAGATATTTCATTGTGATTGATTGGTTGAAACATATATTTACCTTGAGCATCAATTGATAGTGTGATGAGTTGCATATAAGTTATTTGACAAAAATTTAGTTGTTGTCCCCTCAAATCCCGTATGTAGTACCTTTGGTATTTACTATGTAACTTTTTCTATAGAAATCGTTCGGAGTTTATTTTTGTACTATTGGAAACTAGACTTAATTTCTTTTGAAATAGACACCGGTTTTACTAAAGTTAATTGAGAATTGATAGAGAAAAATGTGTCCCAAGTTAGACTAAAGTTGTTGCTCTATTTTTGTAATCTTTATGTATTGCTTTGACAAACTCTACTAATTAGAAACTTAACTTGAAAAATGAAAATTATATTCATAAACTAGACATTATAAGCTTTCCAATAAGGGGTATATACCTAAATCAGATGTTGTTTGATATTTTAATTGAATTGTAAAAGTTGAAGTATTTTCTGCACAAAAAGAATATCACATAGCAGAGTTGAAATGGACATAACAGGAGTTGAAACCAATTACTTTGAAAAGCTTACTCTTAGTAATTTAATACTGTGAAATTTCATAATCTTATATCACTTTTAATAATTGTAATGATTTTATGAACACAGTTGCTGTCATAGAATTCTAGGATGTGTTTCCAATACATTAGCCTAGGGTTTTGGCTAAGTACTTTAGTCTTATGTATAAGAAATTAAAAAGAATTATATAGAACATTATAGAGAGTATAATAAGACGTAATATGCAAATATATATATATATATATATATATATATAAGTATTTAAATAGTTTTATAATAAATTATTACTTCATAGCAATGAGTGGAATTTTATTGTAAATTCAACCCACACTATAACTAGGATGATTGGGACGCCGATTATATCGTTAGACAAGTGTTACAGTTGACTAGAATTTCTTTGACTGAATTACATCTAATGAATGGACTATGCAACCTTCACTGTATGTAATGTGGCCGCAGTTGAGGTGACTATGTTAATAAAGTTATGTAATTGTTTTTATAAATCTTAGATTATAGAATTAAGTTATTAAAGATTTTGCATTTAGGTCTCAGACGTCAACCTATGATAGTTATGCTGGAACTCATTAAGATGTAGTCTCATCCTTTCCGTTGTTGTTTAGAGACAAGCATGTAATCAAGGATAAAGGAAATGAAAAGCAACTTAGTAGCATTATGTAGAACTTAGTGGATGTTGTATTAAACATAACATTGTCGAGTTTATGTTTAATTATGTTTTGTTTCATTGGAACATATGTATTAAGTTAGATATGTGGGACAAATTACGTTGTCATCGTGTAGGCTTAATTATCCAGTACATTAACGTATCTTCATAAATTATATTCTAATTTACTAGTATATAGTGTTATAGTTGATGCTTTAATTATTACTTTTGAACTTATTTAAATAAATATTATGCCTAACACAAATTCTTTTATGCACTATAATTCATTGAGGTAATAAGTTAAATTTTACTGTGGTCCATTTACTTTTTTTCTCGAAAAAATAGTTTAAAAAAAAATTATTGAAAAAACACACATTAGAATCTATGGACAATCATTAAAATTGTTATTTCAATTTATATGGCTTGAAAAAGTTAGCATATATAAATATTATACGGTTAATTAATGAATATGAATAAACAGATTTTCAGTGTCTCCCTATGTAATTCATCGTAACAAATAAGTTAATAGTAAGTCAATAGAAATTAAATTTGTATTTAATGTTAAAGATTTAAAAATTCTGAGTCAAAAAAATTGTGTATGAAAATACTACATAAAGTTTGTCATACTTTTGAGTCAAAAAATTTTTGTCTTACTTTTGAGTCAAAGAATGTTTGTTTATATATAGTGAAGTATATCATTTTCATTTTTTAAAAACTTTGCAAAGTCTTCATGGCAACTTCATTGAAGATGACTTTTAAGTTAGTGACATTGTTCCTTGCAATTGTGAGTACTTTGGGGGAAACCACTCAAGATTTGCAAAGTTTTTCACAATATCCTAATCATGCTGGATTTCAACCACAAAAAATTTGTTGCACCAAGTGGGTACAATTTTGTTGTTTCAAAAGTCCACCAGGCCTAAAGTCTCGCAAAATTATTATTGATAATTAAATTCCCACCTACATCAACCATCTTATATCATATTAAAGCTATGAATAAAATTGAAATTTCAATTTCATTTTTTCTTTCTTTTCGGTATTCAATTCTTAAGTTTGTGGTTTGTGTGAGTTACTTTTTAAAGGGTGTGCATGAACAATTCTTATGTTAATAGTTTTAATAGTCTTTTTTTTTTTTTGTCAATCTCATCTAGAAATGAAATCATGTTTCTTTGTTTTCCAACCAATCCAAGCTATGTGCTACATGTTGTTTTCATATTTATTGCAGTCAAATTCAATAGCTTTTTATGGGTGACTCATTTTCAACAAATTATATTTTATTAGTGTTAAGTGGAAAGGAAAATTATACATCATTATTTTACCCGTTATTAGAATATTGTATTGGTAACGAGTTTAATAAGATTTATGAGGCCATGGGTATTAGGTTCAAATTTATTCATATGTCATGCAATATTCTATTTTTCATAACTTATATGTGAGTGCTTGAATAGGATTTGCTTGTGTATTTATGTTGAATCTAAGGTTATATGAGTGTGAATTAAGGTTTATTAGTGGCTAAGAAAATAGAAATGTGTGTTAGCTTATCGCAAGTACGTGTAATTTACTAAGCAGGCTTAGATTTGCTAACTAAAATTGAGCACGTAAATGTTTTTTTTTTTAGATCTACAAATTACACACGTCATACAGAAAATCAAGAATAGTGTCATAAATTAATGTGACTCAATCTAATTGGTTGAGCGAGGTGATTGAGCACCTACCTAGATTCTCTAAGGCAAAATCGACTCGTTCTACGAGCCTCAATTCGTTAAGTGAATTTGGTTGATCTAACTAGTATAAATGGGTGATTATCCTCACCATTTTACATCCCATTTCACTTTCACTAATTAAAACTCAATCAAAAAAATTCTACAATTTCCCAAGGCCATTTTGGTAAAATCCCAATCATCCCAACCTAAATCCACCTACCTAGCTTTAGATTTGATCAAACCGTTGTGTTATCGACATTTCTACACAAGATATGGTTTTGATCTTGAAGCCTATAAATGTCGGATTTGGCATTTAAGGTGTAATTACAAAATGTAATTGATGTTATCTTTATGATTTTACGTTTGTTTAGTCACTTACCAAACGATTAAATTTTTTTTAGGATTTCTTTTAACTATTAGGGTTTGTGACGACTCGTGGACCGTTCTAGTATTTTTCTAATGGATTGTTGGAGTTAATTTGTAGGTACATTATTTGTCATGAATTGCTATATGCCTTAGTATTTTCCATTGTTATATGAGATGACACTAAGACTCTAAAAGAAGGTTGGATAAAATCATCTCCTTTTTCAGAGTCTTTCTACAAAAATATGTGTTTTATCAAAATAGTAAGTTTAGTTATTCCAATTGAACAAAAGGTGAAGGAAATTTGCAACGAAAAGTTCAGTAATATTGATTAAAATTTACTTAAACAGAAAATTGTTTATAAATTCAAAGGCGGAACCTAAGTTCAAGTTATAAACCAATCAATCCATTATACCAATAAATCAATTCACAATAAATGTCACTATTGACATAATGACTTGTAAAATGAAAAATCAGTTTTGAACACCATTTATGAATATAATGAATAATAGCTAAAACAAAACTTATCAATACAAGTTCAGGATCAAAACATAAAACTGTTTTTACATCCTCCAAACACATAGTACAAAATTAAAATGTAGTTAAATCGCATAATTAAAAAGATAAGGGAAAAGAAATATCACGTTGATATTTTTATAATGGTTTCTCTATGCAGTCTCCCTATGTAGAGTATATCTAATCCTCATTCATCATAAATGAAAATTTCTTTCTTTAGTTTGCAATATGAACATTTACAAAGATTTGTCGGCAATTGATTTCCAACTATTGTACAATATAACCCCTTCTTCCCTTAATGTCCAGGAATCATATATTTGAAACACCCTTCAATAAACCTAAACAAACACTTTCAAGTTCAAGGCACCCTTCAATCTCGAAAGCCTCTTTAACCCTAGAGTAATCGCCAACTCTAGTACCTTGAAAAGAACCATATTTTCAATCCTATCAATGTAAAGCAAATTGAACCCTTAATTGCTCACAAATGGAACAATCATTCCAAGAAAGGATATCCACATCATTGATGTTTTTCTCTCAAAATTTCAATCTCATAGTGAAACGGAGCCAAAAACAGTTTTTGATTTAGATTGTCTTTCTTGAAGAGATAAATGATGAAGAAGGATTGAAAGTGTTCATTTTTAAATGATGGAGCATATAAGTGTGTATTAGACAAGGTTCAGTAAAGAAAAAGATACAATAATACAACTGAAATAATTGATTTTTATATAAAAAAACTCATCTTTGGAACACGTGTAAATCAATTCACATAGTCTATAACTGATTCATAAGTAACTCAAACTTCAAGATTCAAGTTTGAATTGGATAAGTCGACTTATAAGTTAATTCATTCAACTTACAGCGAGTTTTCAAAATCAATTCACTTATCATATAAGTCAACTCATGCATTTCTATTTCGTGAATCAAATTCATGACATGTGTAAGTCAATTCCTAAAATAGACTTAAAACAAATTTTATGTGCATTTTCATGACTTTTGAAAATGATTATAACATGTACCTAATGATATCCATGTTAAAACGATGTTTTTAAAAATGGTTTCCTAATTCAGGACCTTTAATGAATATTTAGAATTAAGAGACCAACAAAGACACACAAAATCATCTACAGTAAACTCATTTTTTACATTAGTTAAAACACTAAGTCTAAACCAATGAGGCTTGCACTTACATACTCCTATTTTTTATGATTCAAACTTTGCAAAACTTTGTTGATGAACTTCTCAATATCTTCAAATAGTGATGTTCTCCATGAAAAAGTATCGTGAGTGTGTGCATACATATCTTTTGAAACTTATACCTTATGAGAACTTCTATAAATATTGCAATAATTTTTCCCCCTTTGATTTTATTAAAAAGAAATAAGTAACCAAAATTAGAAATATCGAATAATAAACATGCAACATATTAAATCATAAGTCTAGATAATTAGCCTATGCAATTGATAGCTACTTAAAAATGAACCGCAATTCATAAAATATAGTCCTTTACAGAAAGGACTCTGAAGTGAAAAATATATCCAAAAGACAATCATGGCAAATAGATACAAAACTAAGCATTATGATATTAAATGTGCCATTACAAGATATACTAATCAAGTCTAAATAGGATCTCGAAATTTCAAACCAATTGAAGCATTGTCATGAATAAAACATACAATGAATAACATGTCCCCAAAAAATAGAAACATATTTACCAATTAGCGTGTGTGTCTATATATATATATATATAAAAGTCAACAACATACTGAGTTTATGGTATAAAAAATGTCAAGACATTGATCTCACAACATACTGCGATACTGACTATGCAGGAGACAAAGTGGAAAGAAAGAGTACAAGTAGAGCTTGTCAATTTCTTGGAAAATCTCTCATTAGTTGGTCATGCAAGAAACAAAGCATCATTGCCCTATCAACTAAGAGGCTGAATATGTATCAGTTGCACAGTATTGTTCTCAGATACTATGGGTAAAAAATTAACTTGAAGATTATTTGCTAAGTACACCAAAATACCCATCCTCTTTGACAATACTAGTGCTATTAATCTTTCAAAAAATCCCATACAACATTCTATATCTAAGCATATTGAAATTAAACATCGTTTCATACGAGATCATGTTCAAAAGGGGGATATTGAATTAATTTTTATTGAAACTGAAAATCAATTAGCTAATATTTTTACCAAACCTCTTCAAGAGGATCGTTTTAAAAAGATTTTGGAAAAACTCTCAATCATCAACATGTCAAAAAATTTCTAAATGCATTAAATAGGTTGAAAATATTTATTGTTTAAATTGCATTTAATGCATGAAAAATTAAAATTTGTTTAAAATTGTCAAAACCCTTATGAATGAAAATCATAAACACCCTCCCTTAAAAATTAGAGCATAAGCAAGACATTTCTTATGTAATATTTTCTATCAGAATCATAATCTAAAGAATTTTGTCATCATAAAAAAGGGGGAGATTGTTGAGACAAAATCTCTCTCAAATGTTTTAATGATAATAAAATTGTTTCAATGATTATGATTGTGTTTTAATTACTAATATGTGCTCTTGAGTGTATTCTAATTAAGAAATAGGTTCCTCATCATCTCAATAAAAAGAAGAATTTGATTTAATCCAACATGATTTCTGAACTGGAGGATAGACATTCAAGAGGATGAATCATTAATGTGGATGAACCTTTTTAGAAGAGAATATACGGTATCACAGAAACAATTAATCAAAGTCAAAATAAAGAGAAGATAATATTGAGGACAAACCGTTATGATAGAAACAATTCAAGAAAAAGAGGATACAAAACTAAAGTTAATGATAAGAGGATGATAAGCAGATCAATATTCATCCTCTTACCTAGGGAGTAGTCAAAAAGGAAAAAACTGGTACCTAACTTGAAAAGACTGACCCTAAAAGTATTGGAAAAGCAAAAAGGAAAAAAGACAGCTCATGTCCGTAAAGGTTGAACCTCCTATCTGAGGATGAACTGCAAACTCATCCTCCTAAGGTCATTTTGTCAAGGACAGCTGGATGGCATTATTGTAAATCAGACCACAAACCTTGGACATTTTCTCAAGTCTTCAACGGTCATCAAAATCCTTTTGCTCATGGATAGAGGTTCATAAACTCTATAAATGGAAGTGACCTCTTCAGTTCAAGGAACAACAACTACTTACAAAGAATAATTTTCTCAAAGCTAAGAAGATCATTCTCATCATCTCTTTACACTTTCTATAGTCCTAAACTATATCTTTTAGAATATCATCTTAGAAAGTTCTTGTAAAGAGAAAGATCATACTATCATCGCTAATCATTATTCTGTAATTTCCAAGTTGTTCTAAACTTGGTAATTTTTGTAATCTGAAAGAAAAAAGGAATTGTAAGCTTGGTGAGACTTGAAATACACACTTTGAAAAAGAGGTCTGAAAAGAGGACATGCCAGTTTAAGCCATAGTAAAAACTTACAAGTTTGTGAGAACTGGACGTAGCCTTCATTGGGTGAACCAGTATAAATCTTGGTATGTCATCCTCTATACTCTCTTCCCTATATTTAATTGTTTATTAAAGTTTTAAAATTGCCATACTATGATCTTCATCCTCTCGTAGAGGATACATATTCAAAAGAAAATTTAAAAACTCCAATATCTCTATTCAACCCCCCTTCTAGTGATATTTTAGCTACTTCAGTTGGCATCAGAGCAAGGTTCTCTTGAAAACTACACCTAATAGTGTTAGAGAAAAATAACAAGAAAAAGAAAAATGTCAAAAGCTAAGTAAATACCAGAAGGAGGTTCATCCAGCCGACCTCCTTACTTTGATGGCACAGACTACTACCATTGGAAAGGAAAAATGAGATTGTTTCTCATATACAAGATAACAACATGTGGTCTGTGGTTGAAAATGGAAATCATGTCATCATAATCAATAGGCAGATTCAACCTCCAACAAAAAACCTCAAGAACAACGGACTGCTGATGAAAAATATTTAGGGAAGATAAAGAAGAAAAGAGCATCGCCACCGTTGCTGCCAAAATCAGAAGCTTACTGTTGTTGTCGTACGCGATCTTTGATTTTAGAGATTTAGAGTTTTAAAAAAAAAAGGAGTTCAGAGTTTAATGGGCTTTTTTTAGTGTCTTTAAATTTTTTTTAAAATTCATTCTTATAGTTTAAAATTAATTATTAATTATTAATTATTAATTATTAATTATATATATATATATATATATATATATATTTTGCAAAGAATTTTTAATAAAAATTATTTTTATAAGAATCAAAACAAAAAAAAATATTTATAAGGATTCAAATTAAAAAAAAATTACAACTAAAATAAAAAATCGGATAATTATAAGAATCAATTATATATTTAAATATTATATTAATAATTAATTAAAATAATAAAAAAAAATATTTTGAAAGATTTTGAAATTTGGGAAAAAATAAAGAACACCAAATTTGTTTCCTGCTATTATAAGGTTAATGACTTTATCCTACAATTATCCACTATTATTTAAAGTGAGTAAAGACAATGTATTTCATATACAAAAATAAAAGTATGGACTAAAAGAAAAGTGTCATCTATAATGTATTAGTATAAATTGTTGAAAGAACTATGTTAATTACAATTTTCAATTTATCGTATTTGATTATTGAATGTATAATATCAATGCTAAAAAAAATTATTTGAATATTTTAAAATAGGAAAACAAAATCGGTGGAACAGAAATTAATTTGAATATGGACTTAATATTTTAATGTCTTTGTTTAACGTTTTACTAACGAAATAAGCAACAATTCTAAAGATATTATGATTCTATTTTCTAACACCTATTAAGAAATAATCAAATCTTTTGCTTATTGGCTCCTATTACATGGCTTACAAACATTGGATTCAAAATTGCTTGTTGAAAATGAGAATAGTGAGCGGATATTATTGGTATAGTTGATTATTTTCTCCAATAAAATAGGTATTTCATTAACATTTAATTTTTTTCTTGAGATGTTTAGAGGCAAGGCAAGGTATTTACATATCAAAATATCATTCATTTATGAAAATAATGTTGGATTATCTTTAATAAGGTTGAGCATGTCCTCAACAAAGGATTTTGTAAAAGTATTTCTCCATTGATGATTAATGTCAATAAATTTAAAATTTTCTTTTGGACAAAATCTCTTACAAAGTGATGTGTTAATTTCTTTATGTTTGTTATAGAATGTTAAATAGGATTTTTAGTTAAACAACTTGCATAAGTGTTATCACAAAAATAGGGATTTTACTCTCATAAAGTTTGTAATCCTCTAGTTGATACTTCATCTATATAAGTTGAGTGGTGCATATATGTCATCTTTTAGAGTTAGGTTTTATCAATTGAAGTTTCAGTAACACAACAAATAGAGGTTTGAATTGTGTTATGGTTGGTAAAGTTATTTTTAAATTTTATCCGTAACTTGGTGATTAACTCAATTCGGAAAATAGAAGCAAAGAGAAAAGGAATAACACAAAGAAATTTTATAGTGGTTCACCACCAATCTGGTTGGCTACGTCTACTTGAAGGATTTCTTCTAGTAATTCAATTTGAATTACAAAAACCACTTAAATTTCACCTAGTTAAGTCTACTCAACCTTCTAGTTGCAACTGCAACACGTTGAGACAAATATAACAGCCACTTATGGGGCAAATTACAATAGTCACTTACTAAATAACACTACTAATAAAAAAATTATGCAAATAATAAAATAAATTTTACAATTAAAAACGGGACATCGAGAAATTGTTATGGGGAAAACCGATTTCTCTTCGTTATTTGAAAGAAAAAGTTACTTATTGAGAAATCGGTGTCATGAATATCGGCTTCTAATCTTTATCAAAAAGAAAAAGACAAAAACAGTGCTATTTTAGTATTTAATTTTTTTGGCGGTAAAACTAAATAAAAAGCATATATTCGTGAGTTCACGTGATTTTTCATATTTGCTAGTTTTCTTTGATTTTGTTTTGAAGAATGATAAGAGGTGGTCAATGAATCATTCTTATATTTTGTGGAAAACATGATGTTTTCGTTATTTGTATTTAGTTACTATACGTCATTTCCTTTTTATTATTAGATATGAGTTTTATGTGTATGATGTGTAATTTAATTTTTGATTAGTTTGGTAAAAAAAAAAAAAATTAATTTGAGCAGTTTTTTTTATTCAACTTATTTGAGGATTTTAATTTTTTATGCGGTTTTATGAAGATGGTGAAGGTGATTTTGAATGTCATATTTTTATGAAGCTGATGTAGGTGATTATGACTGCGAAATGATCATGTAGAATATTTTTTTTAAAAATTATTAAAAAATAATTGAACGTAGATTAATAGATCATTTGATGTGACTACACATCGTCTTTTAAAAAAAAAATCAATTGGTGCACTAAATTATTACCATTAAATAAAATAAAATACAAAAATGTAATTTTGTTTAAACTATCTACCAGACATAAAGTACTAAGCATCTTTGGGTTAAAGATAATTCAATATTAAGTTAGATATAATATAGAAATCAAAATTTAAATTATGTTGAATTGAAAATAAATTTTTTAAATTGATCGGTCAACCTTAACTTATATTTGTTATCATAAAGTTCAAACATATTTATTATAAACTAAATAAAAAAAATTATATTTTTAAATAAATCATATTAAT
>JBBPBP010009779.1:74409675-74422696 GCA_037974735.1 Cicer chorassanicum
TGACATTTTAAAACATAAAAATCAAATTGTCACTTAAAATTAAAATAAAGAACCAAATCAGAAAGAAAAAAAAATAAAGAGCAAAAACGTTAACTGAAATTAAATTAAGTTAAGAGACTACAGCTACTTAGCCTATTTATTATGACGCATCATATTTATTAATGATATTAAATTACTTCTATTGATGTGAAATTGTTGTTTTTCATAAAGAAATGATTTAAGAAGAATAATTAAGTTTACAAACTTAAAAATAATTGTAATATAGTTAATTATTTCTAGTATGGGGCTTATGGTCCAAATAAGTAAAAATAAATTTAAAACTAAATGAATAATATTATATTATCAAATGTAATTTTATATTATTAACGAAAGTATCACGTCATAAAATTAATTCTGAATTGTGAGAAAAGTATACCAAATCTTGTGAAATTAAAAGATTAAAATCTTAAATTTAGAAATAAATAACCCAAAATCTCGTTTCAATTAAAACAGAAGGCCAAAAATATATTGTTGATTATTAAATATTTTAATATTTATAGATTTAATTATAAATATTATTTAATTTTTATTTATTAATACTGTCAAAGTTTAATATGGTAAATAGTTTAAAAAAATTCACTGTTTTTGTACAAAACTTTAAAAGTAAATGAAAATATATGGTATATTTGTAATTTAAAGGGACAAAAAAGTTTATATTTGTTTAATATTACTACTTGATATTTTTCAACTATGTAGGCATTTCTGAATTTGATATTTTCCAAATGAGTTACCTAACCCCAAGTTAGGAGAAATTAGGGATAATATTAAAAATATGATTGTCTCAAGGAGAAGAAACACAGAATTTAGAAAACATATCAACTAGTTGATTGACTTCACAGTGTGCATGAGATATCTTAAAGTGATTCAACTTTGCAAGCACCTTCTTTATACAAGTGACAAGACCATAACATAAATGCTTATTAAAACAATTTTTTATAATTAAGGATACCGCTACTTGAGATTTTGATCTAATATCAATATTTATGAACTTTCTAGAAAAAGTTAGTTCCAAACCATTATATATGGTTCAAAGTTGTGTCATTGAGATCGTGCATACCCCTATTTCATAGGAGTAGCCAAATATGAAAACACCAGTGTGATCTGAACCACTCATCCACAAGTTGTCACTCCATCGAGTTTTTGATTGCACCATCTCCATTAAGAGCCACCCAATCATCCTCTAGGTAATGCCAAGAAAACCAACGTTGATGGGGAGCCGACACACCCTCAAGTCGAGCATGAATTAGATGAGTATTCGATATAGAATTCGTTTGATACCTGGCTTTGCTGGATATGCTAGACGCGATTGGAACGATATTAGAGAATATCATATTGTTTCGAGCCTTCCACACACTGTCCTTCACCATAACAAATAAGATACTCTAGTCTAGGTCGTCCATAAAAACACTTTTCAAGTTATTCAAGAGTAATCTATTCATATTTGTCGTATTAACATGAAATACATTATGCCAAACTTGTGATGCAAGTTGAGAATCACGCAAAATATGAAAGATTGCCTCGTTAGCGTTGCCACAAATCAGACATATGTCATTACTGGTCACATAACAACAAACTCGTTGAACATTTGTAGGCAAACAACCACGACCAACTTTCCACATAAAGCACCTTAAATGTTCATGATCCACCCACTTCTAAATCCACCAGAACTTATTTTCCACCACTCTATTATCTAATTCTTTTATCTTGTAGTAGGCTCTTATAGAAGAAAATGACATGTTCGGATCCCCAGTCCAAAAAAGCAAATCCTCCCCAACAGAAAAACGAGGTGTGGACAAAGCGCAGATATGTTCAAGGACCTTAAATAGAATCAATGAAGTAATAGATCGTAAGTTCTACATACCCCTCCTCGTTAAAAAATTTCACCACATTTTTCATATCTCAGTATCTGGAATCTGACGCTTCATGGTATCCATAATGCGATCCATCATAGGAACCCAAGCCTTTGTCCAAAAGTTAGCATCAATTATGTTACCAATCCTCTTACCAAGATCAGCCATCAGAATATCCCAATTAGCACACAACCCTCTCCAAAAATTTGAGTCTGGGTTAGCCACTAAAACCTTGAGAATATCAGTCGAACCACATTTATATTTATTTCGGATGACTCTGACCAAAAAAGTTTCAAGATTCGAGCATCCCTTCCAAACTTGACCAAAGATGTGTTATTGATGTCTCGCGCCATTGTAAGCCCAGAACCACCAAAGCATTTTAGAACACAAACCTCTTCCCAAGAAACTACCATCCTACTATTTTCAGAATTTACCCACAAAAAGTTTCTACATTTCTTATCCATCGCATCACATATCGATCTAGAAAGTTGAACAGAGTACATGACATAGCTCGACAAAGCTTGGATAAATGATTTCGTTAACATGAGCTTTCCTGCAAAAGATAGATTTCGCGTCTTCCACCCACTAGGACGCTGGTTAACCTTATCCAGAATAAACTGAAAAATAATTTCCACTAACTCTGTTATAAAGAGGTAGGGGTGGACAAAAGATCCATACCTGCCTGAGACCCACAAAACCCGAAGGATAATTTGATATAGCGGGTGGGTTTAAACGATGTTTGGGTAAAAAAAAATGGAAATCGAGTAGTAACGGTTAGAAATGGTCGTAATCGATCCATAAAACTCAATTCATCGCTACTCGAAACCATTCAAAAATACTTATAATAAAAAAAAATAATGGGCATAATTAGTACTAACTATACTTTCTTGAAATTGAGCCTAGTACTCTAGTATGTGCAGAGTGCAGATTTCATGTTAAAGGTACTATATGTTGACTTGTGACTACAACTTTATAGTAAGTAAGATGGGTGTGGAAGTCGAGGCAACATTTTAGTAATTTTTTTTAACACACATCAATTTACAAGTTACTAATAGTTTTACATCTAAAGAAGTAATAAAGAATATTTTCACTATTTCTCTCATTAATATTCATTTCAATTTCTTTTGTAAATAAAAGACCGCCACAAGAATGCAGAAGCCTCGTTCAGACCAATCAAAATAAAAAATACAACTTGTCTTCTCCATTTTAGTCATCGATCAGACTCATTCTCAGCGAAACTCCATTTTCAAACCAAATATGTTTGATGGTGGTGGACCGGTGGTGGTGATGAATATTCTCAACCAAATCTAACAGTTCTACATTTATGATTCTCTCTCTCCCTCTCCCTCTCCCTCTCTCCCTCTCCCTCTCCCTCCCTCCCTTTCCCTCCCTCCCTCTCTCTCTCTCTCTCTCTCTCTCTCTCTCTCTCTCTCTCTCTCTCTCTCTCATTTTTATCCAGATCTATAATTTTATAAGTTAGATCTGAATTATATTTCTTAATAGCATTCAAAAAAGTTTTGATCTTTTATACTTGTTGGGAGTGATGCTTGACTTTATTTTCTCATATTTTCTTTTTCATCTCATTCTAAAAAAAAGCTTAAGAAAAACCCGTCAAACCGTTCACCCATGAACTGACTATACCGTGTACACCAACGATCGAAATTGGGCCTTAATAAACCTCAGTTTGAGTCGGATTGAGAGTTTAAACCCAAATTCGACTGAATCGACCATTTGTCCAACCCTATACAGAGGAGAACTACCAAATACTTCCCAAGATCATCAGTCATTTGGAATTGAGAATCTCACAAATTTATTGCTTCATATTACGAGTGACATTTTTTTGAAGTAAATTCTCGTTTTCTCCTTGCTCACTTTTTGACCCGAAAACTTACACAAAAATATCAATAATATACGTAATTACCTCAATTTGATTAGGATTAACTTATGCAAATAAAACAATATCATCAGTAAAAGCTAAATGTGTAAGTTTCGGTTCTCCCTTTGCAAATTAAATAGGTTTCCAAGTCTTTTGATCCACCGCCACCTTGACCATGTGGAAAAGTCTTCATTGTGAATCTTTATTGCAAAGAACGAACAAACAAGGGTACAAATGATCTCCATTGCGAATATCCCTCGACGGCAAAAATTCCTCCAAGGCTTCCCCATTCCACAAAACCCACATTTTTAAAGTAGTATTACATTGTCAAACAAGGGACACAAAATTTTCAGGCAGCCCAATGTTGACAAGTTTATCCTTCACAAAATTTCATCTGAGTCGATCATAAGTTTTCTCAATGTCAATCTTAATTGTTGTCCAACCTTTAGATCCATACTTGCTCCTCATGGAGTGGAGCACCTATTGCACAACAATTACATTATCTTATGTTTGTTTATTATGAACAAAGCTGCTTTGATAAGGACCCACAAGTGATTCAATAATAGAATGTTGGTCAAGCCAAAGTTTTGGTCACTATCTTATACGTGACGTTGTACATACTAATTAGCCAAAAGTTCTTCATATTCACCACAAGTTTCATTTTCGAAATAAGATTTATTGGCGTCTCATTGACAACAACCACTTGATTATGGACCTCAAATATCCCCTTAATCATTTGCACAAAGGACTCTCCAACAATAGCCCACATCGATTGGTAGAAATAGCATGGAACTTGCCCATACTAGGGGCTTTAAAAGCGCTGATGTTATACAAAGTTTAAGTAATTTCTTCAATAGTAACTTGCCTTTCCAAAATAGCACGATCTTCATTACTAACACTCGGAAAACTTTGGGAGAGAATAAAGTCTTCACTCTATCCATCACTTGAGAAAATATCTTTATAGTAAGAGTGTAATGGGTATACACTGATGATGTAAAGTAATTTTATATCGTCATCTAATAATGACCAATCACCTTGCCACCATGTATGCATATATTATAATTGTTTTTTTTAAAAAACTACCTCTTACTTAATTTTAATTTGACGATGCACAACCTTTTTTTGACGAGGAATGGAGTGTTTACGTTTAATAATATTTTTGAACACATTCTTGTTCCAAACTTCCAAAGCTTGTGTAGAGTTTTAATTATCATATGATTTCAATTGCACTAATTATTGTTGAAATAAGACAAAACGAACGGTGCAAACAACATATAACTTAATCAACTAAATTGTGATATATAAAAAATTTTAAAGAACTATGTGTTTATTTTTCTTAAAATTCATTGTATAAAATAAAAATAAAAATAAAATATTGTTCTTTGGTTGAACATGTTGAGACAAAATCTCTCAAATGATTTTAATGATAACAAAATTGTTTAAAGATTATGATTATGTTTTATGACTAATATGTGCTTTTGAGTGAATTATTATAAGAAAATAGGTTAATCATCAATTAGAATAAAAGGAAGAAAAATTTGGGTTAATTCATTAAGGTGTCAAGCTGGAGGATGGGACAGAACCTTGAGAGGATGGGTCTTCAAGTTAAAATTTTTCATCCTCGCGGGAATAACGTTTTTAATTCATCAAAAGAGATCAAACCAACATGAATAAACAATTATATAAAGCATTTGATCAAAAAAATCACAAAGCTAGCTGTACAAGGTCCGAGGATAGCTTATAGCTTTGGTATTCAAGAAGTCACATGTTTGCAAACCACCATCCCATGTGCAAAGGCTAAGGGCAGCCCTATATTTCATACTTGGGTGATTGGAAAAATAAAGCAAAGTCAATATATAGAAAGGCAACTGCAAACTTACTCAAAATAGAAGTCACAAGTCTTGAAGAATGAGAAAAGAAAAAGGCTACACAAGACCAAGGCTCAATGCTAGGCTGAGGATGGACTACATAGATCCAAGCACAGCTGATGGCATTTTCGTAAATAAGATGAAAGACCATGGATTGGTTTGAATTGATCCCAAACGGTCACAAAAGCTTGTCTCATGGAAAGAACATCTCAAGAACTCTATAAAAGGCAGCAAGTTATCCATCATTCGGACGCACAACAAATATTGCAGAAAAAGATCAAGAATCTTAACATTTATCTTAAGCAATATTCATCCTCTCATCATACTTTCTACATCCATACACTAGATCTTTGAAATATCTTTTTAGAAAGTGTTTAAGTTAAGAGAAAAGAAATCATACTCATATCACTCTGTAATTTTCAAGTAAATTATACTTAAAAATATTTGAAACTTGATTGTAAGCTTGGTGAAGCTTGAGAATACACAAAGTGTAATCATCCTCTGCAAGAGGCTGATCTGTTGATCTTTAGTGAAATCTCACAAGGTTGTGAGGACTGGACGTAGCCATCATTGGGTGAACCAGGATAAAAGTTGTGTGTCTATCTCTTTACATTTTCCTTGCACTTATTCTGTTTTCATTTGAAAAGTTTAAAAAACCATTTTCCAGTTCGCATCCTCACTGAGAGGACAGAAAACTCATAAACTCTTAAAACTATTTTTAAACGCCAAAATCCCTATTCAACCCCCTTATAGTGATATTTAGCTCCATCAGAACATAGGCATGACAACGGAGGCGGGGGTGGGTTTTGCTTCCCACCCCCGCACCTAATTAATCAGGGAAAATCGCACCCACCTCGTTTCTTATTGGATATGAAATTTAGATCTTCATTGTTGTCCACAACAGAGTTCAGATTTTCCTGCTCACATCCGCACTCATTCGTATATATTGCCTCCCCCCACCACTGTACCTCCTTATTAACTGAGGGAAATCGCACCCACCTTGTTTCTTATCGGGTTTGAAATTTAGGTCTTCATCGTTGTACGCAACAGAGTTAGGGTTTCTCTGCCCACCCCGCACTCATTCATATATATAAATTTATAAATTTATAAATCATGTTTATTATAATTAATATAATAAAATAATTATTATTAGACAATCATAAAATTAAAAAAATATATATTTTTTATGAAAAAAATATTATAATTTTTAATATTTAAAAAATATATTTAATATAAACATGTATATAAATTTTAAAAATTATAACTAAACCGCACACGGGTGTATATTATATTCTCATCCCTAATTGAACATGGAACATTAATAAAATAATAAACACATCAATAAAAGGTTTAGAGGGGCGAAGAAGATTGAAGAATTGAAGTATCGTCGTGTTCTCCGTTTCGTTTTCGGTTTTGCAATTTACATACCAACAACATAACCTAATATCGATATTCTTCCTCCTTGCGATTCGGTACGATATTTTCTTCTCTGTTATCTTTGAACCAAATTGTTAACCGACGTATATAATCTGTGACAAATATGGATGATTTTAATGTACATGATCAAATCATTAATTTATTGACAACTAGCAACCTATCATAGCCATGTTTGTGTTCCTAATTTTTTATTATTAATCCAGTAATTGTTTTTTGGTGAGATTATAGTGAAAAAATCATGTATGTGACTGAACTTTTGTTTCAGTTTGTACAAAATGGAAGAGTACTTTTTTTGAGAAGGTGAAATAGCAAACTTTTCTTTATTAAGATCCATTTAAGTATATGTTTGAATTCACGATGAGATTTGCAAAATCATGGTGACAACTTAATTTTATTGAAGCTCTAAAGTGTAGCTTTTTTAAAACCGTTCATTGTGATTCTGCCAATCCCACTGTCAATCCAAACATGCACGAAGAGGTTGACCTCTCCTAACATATGCTTTCCATATGTACTTGTCAGAGATCGAACCCCTAGCGAAATGGTCAAGGGACCATAGTATCTACAACTTCTGTCATACTGTGTTGGTGCAATTGAAACCTTATTATTAGGAGTTTCACGTTGAAACAGTCATCCTTTTAGTTGGGTTATGGGATTGAGTTAGACTTAAAACTAAATTCTAAGATGGTATCTGAATTTGGGTCTATTTAGATTGTTTTATTTGAGTTTATCTACTGATGACATAAGAACATCTAAGATTGTTCGACAGAACTTATGAAAACAACTTATAACATGTATATAAGATGTGTTCTGCTTATTTCCTTAAGCTCTCCATGATAACTTATGAAAACAGTTTAAAATTTATATGAAAAGTGGCTGACTTTATTTATCTTTTGTTTTAGAAAATAGAAATAGTTTATACACAAGAATTAATATGATAAGCGTTTTATGCTATAAACACTTAAATAAGTTGTTTATTCGAACAAGACCTTTATCTTTGATCGACGGGTTACCGGCAAATATCAGGTCATGCAAACTTCACACTCTCATCTTTGGCGTGAGACGCTGTGTTGAGACTTGAGAGTCACACATTGAGAATTGGTATAATGGGGGTTTCGATTATAAGTGGGGGCAACTCTCACTCCATGTGCTAGCTTACGGGGTTGAGTTAGGTCTCAAATTCAAATTACAAGACTTATATGACAGTGTTGCTCTATGCAAGTCTGCATTTTTTCTTTATGTGTGTGAATGGAACTGAGCTTTCAGACATTTTATCATTTGTGTTGTTCAATGGTTTGTTTAAAGTTTAGTTAATTAAAGGAAAGTATACTTTGAGAGGATGTAATGTAACATAATAATAATAACCAATATGATTAAAGATTGAGCAAGGCCACATGAATAAATAAATGACTTCTCAGATGATTAATGTCTGATCATTTGCATCTTTCTGACAGTGATATTCGAAAATCTGCTTCAATATTTCACTTCAACTGCAATCAACTGTAATGGGTATAATCAGGAGATTCTTCTCTTTTATAGCAGGGAATGTAGTTGGGATCTATGTGGCTCAGAATTACCAAGTTCCAAACATCAAGAAGGTAGTTGACACTGTCTTGTTCCAGGCCAAGGAAGTCGAGGAAAAATATCGCAAGCCGAAGAAGGGTGGTAACGATGATAACTATGAATGATTAGAAGTTAAAATTTATTTGACATTACACTAGAATCATGTTATCTTTTTGGGATTTTTTGGGGGGTGAATTCTCCTCCATTATATGATCAAGTACCTTTATTAACTCAGTATACTGGAAGACACAAATTAGTTAAAGGTCTATAGAGAAGTGTTTTTGACATATATGAAAATGTCCATTATTCAAGAGAAATGTTATCATTTGTTTGTCAATGTTCTAAAATTGACTTAATTACAAGGACAATGTGTGATATACTAAGATTCTTGAGTCTTAGATAATATGTTAACTTCACAATAGAGATTTGTTTGGTGGTGATTGAATTGAAGCTAGTACCTGAAGATTTTTCTCACTGTAATATCAAATACTCTTGTTAAATTGATCTTCTAACTTGCTCAGTGATGATATTTGGGACTTGATCTTTCAAAAATGTTGTATTGTTTGTTTAACAAAACGTATGTGTAATGTAATGCACAAAACTTGTATAATCTGCTGGCTTAACATTCTAATTGGGATAAGTAGCTAAAATATGCATAATCCCTTCATCAAATAAGTGTTTTACCATTAGGTTTTACATTTGCTAACCTCTCGCGCTCCATCAGAACGAAAGAGTGTATGGATCCCCTATAGTAGTTGCAAAGTGCATAAGATGTGGAATTTTATCTCTCTAGATCAGTCTATTTCCATAGTTGCTGTACCGTGCACTTGCTGTAAGTGATCTAAGTCCAATGAAAAAAGAGTTGATGTATAAATGTTATTATTAGTTAATTAAGCATTAGTTTTTTACTTCAATTTCTTAAGGTGATTGATGGGATCTTGAGATGATGCTAGAGGCTGTCCTCTTATCTATCAAACTGTGACATAGATTAGTTTTCTCCTTGCTTTCTGCAGTTCAAATTCAAATTTCATATATATGCAAGTTATATGTTGAGTTATTTCATGAGCTAATTGTGAGTGGTGAAGCTCAATTAATCAATGAGTTAAAACTAATTTATTTGAGTTGTATGCTAGTTAAACTAGAGCAGCTCACAAGCCCACATCACAAGTACAACCTAAAATTTTCCACAAATGAGATGTCCTTATCTAAGATTTTGCATTAATCCTGTTATGTTCACCAATAGAGGGGTGTTTGTTGCACTTGGTGTTAACATTGCAATGTCATTGGCCTTTCCCCAATTGAATTTTTGTGGTTTTAACTCGATTCAAACTCAACTACCGATTCGCTAGTAAGTGAAACTCATTAACTACTTTAACATAATTTGAACGAAATTTTAAATTGTTGACTAAAAAAAAGAGATGTCCATAATTTGAAATTCTTTTAGTTTGGAGTTTGTCCTATCTTGCAATCTTTCAAAGTAATACTTGGAACTCAATATTCTCACATTTAATTGTGTTTTCACAAACTAAAATTCAATTCATTATGTAAATCTTAGTTTAGAAAGCTAATGTATTACAGTATTTGTCAATATTTTGAAATTTCAGTTCATTTTTCATTGCATTCCTTCATCAAATGAAACTTTTTAACATGTGAACTTTCTTCATTTTTCATTGTATCTCTTGCTTTTGCTGTTTCACCTTGGAACCACAAGTTTGTTTTTGAAAGGACGAATCTTCCAAAAGTTAAAGCCATCTACAATGAATGACAAGTGACAGCACTAGTCAAACATATTTGGTTTCTTGTAAATAACTATGACAAGAAAACTCCACCATCATAAATTAAAAATATACACTAAAGTACAATTGTATAGTGCACCCAAAAAAAAGTACAATTGTATTATTCAATACTTAGAAAATATAATCTTCTTTTTTAAAAATAAAAAAGACGAAGCACCTAAAAATCTAAGAAATTAAACAAATATAGTATTCATCCAATAATCTTATTCAATGGATGATGATGATTTTGAAGGGAACAACAAATCTTTTATCTCTAATTGAAATGGGCTAATATCAGTTTTTTCATAACCAAGAATAGCCTCAAATTTGTTTGTCCTAAGGTTACAAACAAAAACTCCATCAGCATAAGAATGTAAATACACAATGTCACCATCATATGGATGAAATCCAGCTACCCTTTTATAATAATTAGCACAAAATTTTTGTGGTAATTTTGATGATATATCAATCCTATGCAACAAATCCCAATGATTTTTTTCAATGAGTTCCCAAACTCTCAAATCATTTTGTCCAATATCAGCTATCCTCAAACTCTCACAAGAGATTCCAAGAAACCCAAAACTCATTATGTTCATTGAATCAGCTTCTTGAGGATAATCAAGGGTATCCTTTTGTTGTGTATAAGGATCAAACACAAAAATGCTAGTCCTTCCCATAAAATACAAGCTTCCATCATAGGACAAACTTAGAAGCCAATGTGGAGCAAAAGCAAATCCATTAGGTAAACTCATAATAATGTGTTCCCACGAACCCGTCTCGGACGAGAAAACATCTATGTCGATATGAAACATCCTTCTTATAAAGGATTTAATGATCACAACTCGAAAGTTGCGTTCATCTGAATAAGGTGCGGTCACTTTTCCTTCGTGTACATCATAATAAGGATTGCAAATAAATCCAACCGCGAATAAATTTTCATTCGATATCGAATTAGAAGGAGGTATCGGTATAGATTGTTTTGTGAGTGGGTTATAAACATAATAACCGCTACCATATGTATATCTATTATCACAACACAAGAATATACCGTTGGAACAACCGCATATGCTTCCGTTGAGAAGCATATTCGGAGAAAAAGCTACGGGAATTTCTAGAGATAGATTTTTTTGGTTGTCCAAGGTATCCTCGATTAAAGACGAATTTTTTTGGGAAGAACAATATGATTGAGATTGTTCCCAAAAAGCTAACATGAGTTCATGAGGAGTGACAAATATCAAAATTGATTTGTAAAGAAAGTGTTGATGTGATACAAATTGTGTTATGAAATAAGGACTTGAAATCAAATCAAGCCAATGTTTTGAAGCACATTTGCATCCAACGGTGGATCTGAATGGTAAACGAGTGAAGATTTCGGCTAATAAATCATCGGATAAAAAATTTATGTAACACTTTGAAGATAATTTAGAAGATGAAATATCATAAGCCATATGCATAACACAAAAACAATAGACAAAGAAAATTGATTTAAAATAAAAAATGGAGAGAACAAAGGAGAAAAAGTAAAAGGATGAGAAACAATTGGTAGTTAGTTGGCTTGTTCTTGTCAAATCCCAGACCCAATTAATAAGCTTCAAAGTTTGGACTGAGCTATTTTTTATTTATTATTTTATTATATGATGATGCAATTACTACACTAGGATATTTTAAAAATATTTTTCTTTAATAGGTATATATAAATTTAATGTAGGTGGAAATGAGTCAGACAAGGAAAGGATTATTCTAAATAAAAAACTCAGACAGGGAAAGGTACTTCATTTTTAATATTGTGTCAATAGTTATTGCAATTTATTGTATTTTATTTTTATTCATTTAAGAACATTTTTCTTACCTTATTTTATTATTGAATTTAATTTATTGACACTTATGGTAAAAGAAAAAACAAAAAAGGCACCATTACCAACTTTGGAAATATAAATATCCATATCATCAATAAATTTGATTAGTTAGTATTTTTTTAAGAGTGAGCCACAATTTTAATCTTGAAAGTATAAGACGCTTTTATTTAATCTTTAATTCAACAAAAATAATAAATTAATCTTTGAATCGTGAAGATAGTTTATAAAAGATACAATTTATTATCATAAAAGTTCTTAAAAGATACAATATATTGTCAAAATAATTTATGATGGTTAAAAGGTCAAAGACTAAATTAACTGATATTTTGATGATTCGACGATGGATTTGAATTTTTTGCTGAATCAAATACCTAAATAACACCTTCTTATACTTTCAGAAACTGAAATGATGGTTTACCCTTTGTTTTATTGATATTTGATTAGTTAGTATATACTACCATAGAGATCTAATAGATATAATATATTTTTTTTGTCTCCATCGAGTATTTAATAAACAAATAGGATATGATAAATTAATTTAGAGCACTATCATACCATGTCTCTTAAGTTAAAAAAATTATCTTGAATATGAGTTGAATTAGAAATCAACGGAATATAATGACAAGATAAATAATTTATTTAGTTGCCCTTATAAAATATTAAAAATTAAATTTAATAAAACTAAGTATAAATTAAAAAATAATAGAATTTGATATTAAATTTTAAAATAAAATATTAATAATTAACTTTAAAAATATGT
>JBBPBP010009779.1:74423046-74434886 GCA_037974735.1 Cicer chorassanicum
TATATATATATATATTATAATAAGATGTGTATCAAATATTTAACAAAATAAAATAACGTTATCTTGTGTACATTAAACGTATAATATAATAAGATAATGTTAATATAATCAATATCCTATATTATTTTTATATCAAATTTTATATTTATCTTATCGTACACACCGAACGGGTCCACAAGATTATATATACTTTTAAGCAATTGACATATGTAACTATAGTAGTGATATACTAATAGCTATGTACTTTTCCTAACAAAATTGGATTGCAATAATTAATTATCAAACCAAGACAATTATATATAATAAATTTAATATCTTTTTAAATGATAAATTTTAATCTTCTATAGAAAATCTAAATTTATTATTATTTTATTTTATTATTGTCTAATAATTATTGTTGTATTATATTAATTATAATAAATATAATTTTTAAATTTATTATTTTATATATATGAATAGAGTGGAGCCAAAGTAAGAAATCATAATCTCCATCCCATCTGAGATAAAAACTGAAATCTAATTTACAACCTCAACTTAAAAGGAGTGTTAGTGTACGTTATCTCCGCCGCCTGTTGCCATACCTAATTAACAACTTAATATTCGATTAAAAAATATACTAAATATAAGAAATACGTGTTTTATAAATAAAATTTTCAAATCAATTTTTGTTATTTATCCGTATCTAAATTATAATTAATCCATAGATCTGGATCAACTACTGTTACAGAAATGTATCAATTTTTAAGGATAGTGAGTTAAAAAAACTTAAAAGATTAAAAAAATACTACGAAGTTATTCACCTTGAAAAATATAAAAGAGATTAAGAAAAACAATTCATAATATGATAAAATAAATTATAGAAGTACATCGGCTTTCACAAACTTTTATTCTTTGCACCAAAGGTTTTCAAAAACGTTTAGACAAAAACTTTTGATGTATATATTTTATTTATATATCAAATAATTTCATATTAACATCAAACTACATAGACATAATTTATGTGATATATATAAGAGACGAAATTGAATTATGACATCCTTCCCATTTCAATTCTTCTAATTTACCAAACCATTTTATAACTCCCTTATCAAAGTCTATTTCTAATCATTTACGTGTGACATTACATACAAAGTTCCGATGCCCAAAGTAATTTTTTCTTTTACAGAAATAGACTAATTTTAAATGCGGATAATAGCATAAAAATAATTGATCTTACAAAAAAAAAAATTATTGGTTATATATATATATATATATCACATAAATGCCGATAATAGCATAAAAATAATTGATCTTACAAAAATAAAATAAAAAGTTTATTGGTGATATATATATATATCACAAATAAGATTTAAGCATAAATCACCATTTTAATTACTGATTTAATAGGGTGTTGTCATTCTAGTTCTCGACTCAACAAAAAACTCATATTCGTATGTGACTCAGTCAAACGTCTATCACTTTTGTCTCTGATGTCAACATTTTTGTTAGTTAAGTGTGTGATGTGTACATTCATGTGGCTTACTCATGTGTCATTCTATCTTCTACATGTGTGATGAATAAGTATTGACCAAAACAATATTAAGTTTTAAAAAGTGAAGGTTTAAATAGAAAATTTTGAGTTTTTTGGACCACACAATTCTCTACACCTTCAGTATCACTTTTCCCTCATTTCCTCTCCCTTCATAAAATCTAACCATCACTGTCAGTTGGCCTTCGTCTCCACCACCACTTTTAGTTTCGCTGCTGTCTTCAACCATCACCATCACCAATCCCCACATATCCAGTATCACTTTTCTCTGGTTTAGTATTTGAATTCTGGTTTGAATTCTTTTATTATGACAATAGCTTGAATTTTGTTATTTGAACCTTTTCATGCAATTAGTATGTTAATTTTCCTGTGATTTAGATTTTGAATCCTTGTAGTTGTGAATTCAATGACATATAGGGACCAATTTATCTTTTTGCATTCAGAGATCAATTTGACAATACGATATAACATACAAGGACCATTTTAACTATAAGTTATTACTTTTAGGGATTATTACTTTTATTTTTGAGGACTTTTATGATTATATTTGTAACTATACAACTCATAATGTCCATTTAGATTTTACTAAACACTTCAAGTTATTTGAAATAACACAAAACACATTAATAACATGAAAGAACACAAAACACTTCAATTTAAACACTTCAAATCACTTGAAAGAACACAAAACACATTAAGTTCAATACACATTACAAACTAGAATGTCAATTAATCAATTAAACATGAATTTGGGGGAAAACGTTAATTTGGGGGGAAAATGAATTTGGAGAAGAAATTTAGGGTTAAGGGAAGATGAAGAAGACAATAGAAAAGGGAGAAAAGATATGTAATGAACATGTTCATTGAATTTTTTATTTAAATTTATTGTCATCACACACGTAGGAGAGAGTGACATATCACCCAACCACGTATACATACATATCACCCACTTAATCAGGTTAACAAAAAGGTTAACGTCAATGACAAAAATGACAGAACTTTAGTTGAGTCAGGAATTGATGTGAGATTTTTGTTGAGTCAAAGCCTAGAATGACAGTTCCCCTTCATTTTTTATTTTTTAAAATATACAACAAAATAGTAGTGGCATAATTTGAATTTAAACCATGGACTAAAAACTTAAAACTTTATTCTTTACCCATTGAGCTAACATACAAGTACAAATAAGTTTATATCATAATTAATATTATCACAAATTATTTAGTTTGAATACTTTTTTTTAGACTTAAAGTCAGAGTTTTAGTAGTTTAATCCTTGAGCCGTCCTGATTCACATGAAATGAACTAGTGATGTCATTAAAAGTTAATTATTATTGATTTTAGGCTTATGTCTCTTTATAATATGAGTTTTAAAATCTTGTCCCATGTGTTGGCCAACTGCCTAAAGATTATGCTGCCAAAGTGCAACGTTTTGAGGAGCAATGAGCTTTTCTTGAAGGTCGATGGATACTTGACACTGCCCTCATATCTATCATATGAAGAATAATAGGGTTGACAAATTTAGGGGTAGCTCTCAAGATTGACATTACTAAGTCCTATAATTGTGTTAGTTGGCAGTCTTTCTCTTTACTTTTTTTCTTCTATGTGCACATGTCATAAAATTTTCATTCGTTTTTCCTCCAAACATTCAATATACATGTCTTATACACATTTCTTATGTCTGGATTAATATACCTTTAAACAAACTTTCTACTGCGTTAAAAATCACACTATTTAAAAGTATGATTTAAAATAGGTCATGTTAATGTTTGACGTTAAGTGATAATACTATTCAAAAGTATGATTTAGAATAAGTCATGTTAACAATTGACGTTAAAAGTTATTTAAAATTTTAACCACGATTGATAATACTATTCAAAAATATAAATTAATGATTACCTAAATTGGTATCGGTTTAATAAAGTTGAATTTTGATAGACACACTTTTTTTTATCTTTATCAATATGATATTGATCGAGTCATTGCCTCAAACGTAAAAATTAAGGCTATTTTTGAATTGATGGTATGAAATGAATGAATAAATTAATATTCCATTGTTTGAAATTGCTAAAAAGAGGATGAAATGTAGTGGAACATGATGAAATGCATTTCATCTTATTCAATCACTTAGCTTTACTTTTGGAATGAACTAGATGAAATCACTTTTTATTATTCATTTCATCCTAAAATATCCAAACAATAGAGCCAATTAATTTCGCTCCACTCCATTCCACTTCAATCCACTCCGCTCATTTTAAAATATTCAAATATAACCTAAGAGAAAATCAAAAGAACCGTTAACTTTTATACTTTTTAAAAATATCGTTGATTGTCGTTAAAATTTTAAAAAACTTTTAAACACTAATACACTGTGAACCACCAATAATGTCACTATAGCATCCGCCATTTCTTTCGCATATTTTTCTTTACATCATCAATTTCTATTTTTCTTAAAGCTAGCTTGAGTTACACAATTCTCAAAATTTAAAAACACAGACCCAAAGTAAAGCAGCCAACACTAAATTGAAAACAATTTACCACTAGCAAGTAGAGTTTACATGTGACTTTAAACAATTAGGAAGTGTCATTAGACACAAAAACAAATTGGATAATACAATAATAAATGACAAACAAAAAAAGATGCTAAGCTTTGCATAGTAGCACATTGGTTATATCAAAACAAATCCAAACATAACCAAAACAAAAGACAACATTAGAGAGTGAAGTCCCAAATATTGAAAGACAACAACAGAAGCAGCAGATTTTGATGTTGAATGGTGAGGAGATGAAGTAGGAGGAGAAGGAAGTGGATGAACAAAAACTGAGACTTTCATTCCATTGAAGCATTGACCATTACCACAAATGAAGTAATATCTCATAGTCTTATTCAATTGTATGAAATCTTTTCCACTACTCCAATTCCCAACAGCACCTTCTGTTGTGCAGTTGTCATAACCTGTTTGGTTCACCTCAAACACATTGTACTGATTCTTTTGGTACCTAAATGCTGATAAGCAAATTATGTTACTAACTAATAATTAATAACACTAATTTAATCTTTAAAATCATATGAATATAGATTTGATCTATGACATTTTAAAATATCCATGAATTTGAAAATTCTCAATCACATTAATGAATTTGTCAAATGAAAAATTGAATAATTAAAAAGGATTAATTGTGTATTTATTTTTACAGTGTTGATAGAAGCTATTCCAGTAGGTCAAATTGATTTTGATGTATTTGATTGATTTGAACTAAATTATTTTCATGGAATGAAACTATGATTCTTAGTTTTTAACTTTATACTTGTTTTTACCTTTAAATTTATTTTTTGTTCAACTTATTTTAAATAAATATATAACAGATAAGGTTGGACTAATAAGTGTTATGAGAGAATTGTTTAATAAAGAAATTATTTGTCACAAAATTCGATTAGTTTTCAATGTGTTGAATAAGGTGCAATACTTTCAAATAGAACTTACTATTTTAAATTTATTAAACAATGTGTTTGGACACTTCAAGTCTATGTTGGTTCTACAATGGAAACATACAAAACTAATTCCAGATAGTTAAATTAAGTATTCTTTTAAGTAAAATCAATTTTATTAAATCAATTCACTAACTCAATATAATAAAGTTTAATTGCCCTTGTAATCTTCGAATTTTTATTGATTTACAAAATTAGTTATGTTATTTTAAAATCGACAGTTTTAGTCATTTTCTTTTATTCTTTAATTAAAAATAATTTTTTAAATAATGTAACATATGATATTATGATATGAGGTAGAATGATTAACTTCCATAAAATTAGAATAAAATGCGTGAAGATTTAGATTTTAACTTCAAAAACATATGAATAATTAATGCACGTAGATGGTTCTATATTTTAGAATTGTACGTTACATTATTAAAAATATGTTAAATTATTATTTTAGAGTTCAAATATCTGATGCAGAACCAAAACTGTTCTACTTTTAAAACAGGAAGACTAATTTTATAAATTAATAATAACAGAAGACCAAAATTACAATCAAAGTGTATGATAAATATAAATAAAAGTAGGAAAAGAATAGTCGAATATAGAAAGTATGTTTAGATCTATAGAGTTAAGTAAAAGAGTAATAACAACATAACTGAATAAAGATAGATAGAAAAGAGAGAGAGAGAAAGAGAAAGAAAACTAACAGATGAAATCGCCGACATAGAAAGTGTGGTTATTAGCCCAAAGAGTGTAGTTAATTCCAGGGTTCCATCCACGATTTGCACCAACAATATGATCTGTTGCAGAAACAAGAGAAGGAGAGAGTGTGAAGAGAAAGAAGAAGAAAAAGGTGAGTAACAAACCCATGTTTTAGTGAAGAGAATTAATGAATGAATGAGTTTCTTTATGTATATAATTTGGACTGCAACGGTAACATTCAACTTGACACGCTGGCAATAGTTGTAATTGAATGGGATGTGGGTCCTACAAAGTTGGCAAACACTGACTTCTTCTTCGTTACATCACACTCTCACTAACCCCATCCAAACACCGCATAGCTTTTACACCGCTTCTTTTTTTATTCTTTTCTTTTTTTTTTCCGTGAATCTATTCTTTTATTTATCTCTCTATTAAAAACAAGTTGTATTTAACATTTCTATGAACAATTTTTATGCAATCAACTTGAATTACTTGGTATTTAAATAACTTATGTACATTTTGTTTTAATAGTATCTTTTTTTTTTAAGAACTGGCAGTTTTATAGATATAATAATAGTAAAATATATCTTTTAGTCTTTTAAATTATACAAAAATATTAAATTAATTATATAATTTTTTTATTAAGTTAATTATTTATGTTTATAGAAATTATACTGTTGGATTATTTTTAATCATAACTTCATTTTAATTATTTTTAGTTAGAAATTTTAAAACTAAAGTATGAGTTTTGTTATCATATCATATTAAAGAACATTATAATTTTCATGTGATTTCATGATATAGGTTAAGAGACATTTAAAAATAATTTAAAGAGCTATAAAAACTATAATTAGTGTTATTTTAATCCATTTAATAGGAGATATAAGGTTGACTTGGTAGTAGGATGAATAAATTAAGGAGCAGAGTGATACCTAATAAGAAGGTTATAGTTGAATTCTCACTATCAATATATTTGGCCATTTAAAAATAAGATAAATTTTCTAAAAAAGGTATATAAAAAAATCATTTTTATTATGTTACAAAAAGAAGAAAAAAAACTAGATTTTTCTGTGTTTTTTACACGCATTTTTAGAATGGGACGTGATCCGAGTGACTTGGGACTCAATGAATCTTGGATAAACTCTAATATCATCTTAGAATTTGGATTCGGCTCTACAGAGCCTCATAAAATTGATTTGTAGTGTAAAGAATATCCACCACTTATAAACATTTTGTAGGACATTGTTTCGTCCGATGTAGTACTCTTAACACTATTCGAGTCTATTTAATTATTTAGTTTCGAATTTGATTCTTCATCGACACATAAAAAAAAAAAAGTTGAAATAGATCAATCTTTAATATAAATCTCAATACTTCGATTAATTAGTCTCCACATGAATTCAAAGATGCTTTAATTTATCAAAAGTTAAAATAAATTGAAATTGTCTACAACAAATTAAGAATCCCTTTTGAAGACACTTTTTTAAGGGTGATACTCAAAACGCCCCCACTTTCTCGCTAATTTTCCAGAACTCAACCTCCGATAATAAAAAGTGGCATGATTTACACTACTCAATGAGTAATTCCAATAATATTTTTAATACTTGTGGGGTGGATCAACAATCACTATTTTTTAAATATTTAACTTTGAAGCAAATTTTAAATAAAAAAACTTTGAAGCCCATTTTGTTGTAGGAACAGCCCAAGTGTCTCTCGTTCTTGGACGTCAGTTGTTAAAAAATAGGTGGCTATTCATCCACCTCTAATATTTATAAAACAAAATTGAATTTTGTTCCTTTCAATTAGATTTGTATTCTCTATTTATAATTTTTGTTCTTCCCTTAAGTAAATAGTAAAAATTAAAATAAATTCAGATAATTGAAATTGTTTCACATTTCAAAATTTCTCAAAAATGTAAAATAAAAAATTTCTAAAATTTCTGGTAGTTATTTTTAATCAAAAATTTCAGTTTTCGAAATTTCGTATAGTTATATTGTATATAAAACTTTAAACCCTAAAAAAAGTTATATATTTTTCAAAATTTAATTTTTCAGAGAGTAAATAACTACCGTAAATTTCATGAACGAAATTTCCTTTATACAAATGAACACTATTGGATATTTTAATTTCTCAAAAATCTAAATTTGTTTAATAATCTAAAAAAATAAATTGCATACCAAATTTTTTGAAAATAAAATTTCCAGCAGCGTTGAATTGTGTATCGAAAATTTTAGGAAAAGGTATAATTTTGGAACATTGTTTTATAATGAAAATAAAAAAAATAAAAAAAAAATTGAACTCCTTTTACATTAAAAGAGTACAAATTTAATTAAAAAAATACAAAATTCAACTTTCTTACTCAAAATATATGAAAATTATTACCGAAGTGGAATTTTCAATAAACTCATTGATCTCTTTTTTATCACTAAATGGATTTTTTCTATCACCAGATTATCGGATCCGATTAAAAAAAGCTAAGAATTGTTGAGGCGAGAATACATCAGCCAGAAAAATATAGATAACATAGGCTAGAACAAAGGCACTTACTTTTACTAAAATTGATATTATGAAGAGAAAAATCAATTACTTATTTTTTGACAAAATAAAATAAAATCAATTATTTTAAAACATATGAAATAGTAAAAAAAATTAATATTTTAAACTAATCAGTTTTATTAGAAAATGTAAAATAAATAATCAACAAATACAACATCTTATACTATTAATAAATTAAATATATGCAATTTAGTTTGATTTTTTTTAAAATAATCCAAAATCCAATCGAAATCGAACAATTTTAAAAAAAAAAACTCTTTGTTTTCGTTTTTAAATCACATGTAGCTGTTGTAATGATATGCAAGAAAAACAGGAGGAAATTAACAAGGTCTATGATGTTGTTTCTTGAAAATTGACAAGGCCATGGGAATATTTTTTAATACTAAAAACAATATTCTTTCATCAAATTGATATAAATTATATGATCAATAATACAATTTAGAGCTACTAAAAATAAAAATGATAAATCTACGAACAATTTCACAACATCCAAGTTGATAACATAAAACGACAAAATATCTACAAATGTAACAAAACCTAAAAATATGACAAAATTGAAGTGTCTTAAATGTCTATGTCTTTGGTGCTGCAATATTGAAGACGTTAAAATCATTGATTGAATTTGCACTGCATCGAAGTTGATATCTCAATCTCAAACCAAACAAACACCGCAACAAGGCGGAAATCTAAAAAAACGTCACACTAAGACGACAAAATCACGAAAAAACACAACAAAAATTAAATATGTGTAAAAATTATTTATTTTAATAAAAGAGAGAGTGAAAAACAATTTAGAGAGGTGACTTCAAATTGACCATAAATCACCCATCTTAGATAAATAAAAAATAAGTAGAACAAAAGAGAGAAAGAGAATGAGAAAGGAGGAAAGCGGCTATTAGGTTCGGATGATAAGGCCATGAGTAGGCATGGCAACGGGGTGGCGCGGGAGAGGATTTTGCCTCCCCCATCCCCACCTAATTCATCGAGGAAAACTCGCACCCGTTTCTTTTTAATAGCATGTGTGAAATTTAGGCCCCATTGTCACCCGCAACAAAGTTCGAGTTTTCTCGCTCACATCACAGTCATTTATATATATAAAATTGTAAATTTAAAAATAATATCTATTATAATTAATATAATAAAATTATTATTATTAGACAATAATAAAATTTAAAAAATATTTTTTATGGAGATGAGATTATAATTTTTAATATTTAAAAATAATATTAAATATATTTAATATGTACATGGATATAAAATTTAAAATTTTCAATAATATTACTAGTGGGGTAGGTTCAGGTATGGGTGCAGAGTGAATATCAATACCCTCATACCCGTCTTTGCCTCTAAATTTTAATTTCAGAAAAAACTTGTATCCGCACCTAATCAAAACAGATTACGGTGGAAATAAATGTGGTATGTTGTTGATGGGGTAGATGAGAAGCAATAGATGAAAGAGGCGAGCAATAAATTGGATCCAATATATACATTTTAGAAGTACATATCTAAAAAGAAAGGCTTAATTGCAGTTTTAGTCCCCCTATTTATACTGATTCACGAAATTGGTCCCCCCTATTTTAAAAGTCGACAGTTTTGGTCCTTCCCTCAGATATTTAAACTAAAAAATGACGATTTGATATATTTTAAATGACGTGACATACAATTTTATGATATAAAACCATCTAGATCCATTAATTATTCATATGTCATTAATTAAATTAAAAATACGAAAAAAAATTCGAAGTTGAAAGTTAAGTTTTTACGACGTTTTATTCCAATTTCATGGGTGTTAATCACTTTACATCATCGTATCATATGTCATGTTATTTAAAACATCTTACGTCATTATTTTTTAGCTAAAAAATCACAATGAGGGACCAAAACTGTCGACTTTTAAAATAGGGGGACCAATTTCGTGAATCAGTATAAATAGGGGGACTAAAACTGCAATTAAGCCAAAAAGAAAAAGAAATCACTATTTTTGTCCTCTAAATGTGTACAACCCAAAAAATATCCAAAATGAGGTGTAGTTTTTAGAAACATCTAAGGGGTTATAAGTTGCTCTAAAATACAAAGGGAAAAATGGATCCACTCAACAACGGCCCACGCGTGTCCATGTTTTTGTTACTAGTTAAAAGTATCATAATGCACAATGTCTAAATTAAAAAACATGGAAGAGAAGAAGAGAAAATCGTGGAAATTAATTTTACACTTATATTCTATTCTTTCATCCCATGATTGATATTTGTCATTCTAAAAAAAAAAAGTAAATTAACGGTTTTTGTTGGCTCTCAGTGTAAAATGATTTATATTGTATGCCTATTAAATTCAATATGAAAATAGAAAAAATTTATTTATAGATTAAATAATAAAAAAATTTGCATACGATTACCGATTTAACCTAACAAAATTGACATTTTAATGGTTGAACTATATCTTATAAATAATTAAAGAATTTTTTAAATAGTGATTATTTATTTTTGGGAAGCTTGGACTTGGTGGACCATCATCATGCTAATAACATTTTCATTTAATTCTGTTATATATTGCTTTATTATATGTTAATGGTCTCTCAATTATTTAGAAACTTTTGTATAGGTCACTCAATTTAAAAAAAGTTTAATCAGAGTTTTCGAATATGTTAATAATTTTTTTATTAGATGCTTAATTTTTAATAAGATCTTTAAACTTTTACATAATTTATAATTAGATATTAAATTTTAAATAATTTATAAACTGTAATTTTATTTCAACGTTTTTTATTCTCCAATTTTTTAAATTACAATTTTGGTCTCTTAATTTTTAAAATGCATATATTTGTTCTTCTTATATATTTATAGATAAATTTTGATGTTGTAAGCGAGATTCTTATGTGATAATTGTGTTGATGATATTGAAATAAGTTGAATCTAATCCAAACATCGTCTTCAATCTAATCTATTTGCTTTTATTTTTTTATATAAAATAAAAGTTTAGAGGAGTAATTTATTTGCTTTTATGATAAACTAATATATATTTGATGTAATGTAATATGAAATGATAAGTATGAACTCATCTCTATAGTATCTCATCACTTACTCATTTGCTATGGTAATATGTCACTTGTCACATCATTAAAATTCAACTCCAAATCTAGAGGCAGACATATAGTCGGATTTAAAAAAAATTAGAAGATTAAAATCATGCATTAGAAATTGGGGTAAAGATGAAAATATTCTAAGTTAGATTTGAGATCAATATGTATAATTTGTTAGAAAATTTAACATTGACCTCATAAACCTATATTTTAAGTTGATGTGATGTTTTTGAAAGTTTACTATCATTTTTTTTATTATTAAAAGAGTTTAAGATAGGAGAATAATATTTTTATCTAAAATAAAGAAGACTTATAACTCATTAAATATTTACAAATAAATTTATATTTGTTTGTCTATTTCCAATTTATTAGTCTAGTTAAATAATTTTTTTTATATTAAAGTATTTACCAAACAAAATTTTATAAGGCTTGGTTTCGAAATATTCTTATGATATAAACTTTTTTTTATGTTTAACGTAATCATTTCAATAATCTGATTTT
>JBBPBP010009779.1:74451810-74552112 GCA_037974735.1 Cicer chorassanicum
AGAATAAAAATCTATAATATTTATACAAAAATGTTAATTTTTATAGTTTTTTACAATTAAATTTTTATATTTTTCAAAATCAAATCAAATCAACTCGTTCTCTTTCAATTTAATTTGATTTAAATTTCATAAGAACAAATTATATAAATTAAAATAAACTAAACCAACTAATTTTGAATGTTTTAATTTTTTTTCTTCTGAAAACCTAAACCAAATAGAATATTTCCACTTAGGTGAGGTTTCTCATATTGTATATTTTTATTCTTCAAATTAAAGAAATATATATAGATCCATTATCTGTATAAAAAAAATCATTTTTTCTGAAACGAGGAATTGCAACTTCTACGTGTTAAGTTTTGATAGCAAGTTAAATTCTCAAGTTGTAATCTCACACGTGTAACAAAATGAAAATTGCAATAAAAGATTTTTAATGTTTATCTGTATAAACGCTCACGGCCAATGAATTATAATTTTATGTGAATAATTTTATAAACAATTAAACTAAAATTAATTAAATATTATTGATAATTTAACAGTCATGATTAATTGATAATATAATTTTTTATATTAATTATATATATAAGTTAAATTTATTAACAAGTAAATTTAATTTTTATATATTGACAATATAAAATATTTTATACAAAATTAATTATAATCAATATAATAACTTTATGAGGACATTTTCATTTTATTTTTTAATCAGTAAAGAAAAATTAATTATTATTAAATAACAGCACAAGCATATATGGTATATATTGGTAATTAAGTAATTAAATTTAAATAATTAATAAATTTTAATTAAATATAAATTATTTGAAAAAATTTAAATTTAATTAAAATAATTTTTAAATCAAATTTTATTTATTTTTGAATAATTACTCCAATTGTTTTTTTTTTATAAAAGACAAAAATAAAAATAAAAATAAAAATAAAAATTGGATAAGGACATAACAACAGTGGATGAGATTGTTCGATATTCCGACACGTGTTGTTCATGCAACAATGATATTTACCCACTATAACAAAAAACAAAAATGATTAGATGGCCCACTTACTTATGGACCTACTATTTTGTGCCGTTCTTATCGGTTGATGTTTGTCAACACTCTTACATAATTTTTAATAATAATATACCAATTTTCATATATTAAATAGATTTATATAAACCACAAACTTATATTTATGACTATAAATTAAAAGGAATCATAATTAAAATCAAATGAATTTAGCGATCTAATGATATATTGTTAAACTGCAAATATAAATAAAAATATATTTTTTAATTAAAAAATATAATGTTTAACGATTATACTTTTTTTTTTTTTACAATTTAAATATTCGATAATATTTTATCGAAATAAATTATTACAATTAAATTTATTCATTTTATTTTAGGATTTAAAAATTATCATTTGCTACTCAAAATCTTTATAAATTAAATCAGTAATTTTTCTACGACAATTAAATAAATCATTTTATACCATTAAAAAAATTAAAAATTGTTTTAAAAAATCACTTGAAATTCATTTGTCAACTTATCACATTTTTCTTAAAAAAATTGTAACAAAAAGTAAAGGAGTAAAAAAGTGTGACCAACGTAGATATCTTGCGTAGCTTTATGATAAACAATCCCTATTGATAAGGAGCGTGACCGATAATTTATGGGCTTTTCCCACTTTGCCTCGTTTGAGTCACGAGCAAGCCTCCATGTATTATAGCTTTTAGGTGACTTCATTTTCCATTTGATGTTCTACAAAATCTTAACATGTGTCGAGATTCATCAAGTCAAATATATAAAATATATACAATTTGGAGTTTCATTACTTTTAATTTTGAGAGTTTCTTTTTTCATTTTCATTTATATTTTAGAAGTATATATTTAATTTATATTTAATGTATACTTCCTAATATGATAAAAAAAACTTTCATTAACTTTTTGTGATGTACTATAGTTTTGTCGTTTGGCTGGGTGTAGGCTTTAACTCTGCTTTTTGTTCTAAAATTTTATTTAAGCCATTACCATTATGAGAGGAGCTTTTTCCATTCCCTTAAATCACTTCTCCTCGAAACAATATTTTTATGAGTGAAGGAACATTTTGGTTCTATAAAAAATATACGAGGGGCATCTTAGTCCCCGATTAATTTTTTTTTAATACTTAATAAAGATAAATCGAAGCATATTAGTCTTTTTCTCGGTATGTCTTTTTAATAGGTTTTTTATTTGTTTATAAATCATGATTAGATTATGACATGTCATATAATGATTCACATATATCGTAAACAAAAATAACGAGGCGTTTAGGTCTTACAACAATCATTAGCACAATTTAGTCAAGGGTATTCTACATAGTGGCAGAGCTTGAATTGAAATACTGAAGATCAAATTTTTTTTAATTTTCTTATAGATAAACAAAAAAAGTATAATATTATATTGTATATAAAAATTTTAAATTGTAAATTTAAAAAAATATATTGACATTCAAACTCCTAATACTTTCTAGAAAGAAATAATGGATCAAATTTGTCTTGACATTTTTAATAATTAAAAATTATTTTTTAAAAATCTAATTTTTTTTCAAACACTAAAATTTTTAGAGTTTAATTGTTATGCATTGTTATTATAAAAAGTTTGACACTGTTAGCACTTCAGAATCATCCATAAGTGTGACTTTAAAAATAATTATGATAAAAGTCAAACTGTTTTAATAATCTGACGATTATGATTAATTGACAGTATAAAATATCTTTATATATACTATTAAAACAAGTTTATTAAGTACAAGGACAAAGATAATATATAATTATTAAAATAGATTCAAACACAACACATTTTTTAAGATACCAATATTGATATAGTGTTAATAAAAGATAATTGTTTGGTTTGAATATTAGGTTGTCTATTTTAAATTACGTAAAACTATACTCAAATCAATAAAAGTCGAATTTATTGGTTTGACTCAATTTGGATTCAAACGCTTAAAAAAATATCAAACTAATTTAATTAGTTTTTGTTGAATTTCCGGGATCATAGAATGATTTGGTTTGATTTTAATATGTCTAGATAAAATTTACAATCCACATATTTAGAATTTAGGTTGGATAATTTAGTTTATTTTATAATTAAGTAGAGTTATTTTTGTAATTTTTCTTATAAATTACTCATTCAGATTTTTTTTATAAGAGACATTTGAGTTATAATTTGGTCAACAAAAATTGAAATATTTAGTTTATAATATGGATCAAATAGATTAACTTTTATTGACTAAATTATAACTCAAATGTCTCTTATAAAAAATATTAAAGATAGTAGTATTTTTTTTAAAGTTCTTAGAGACTTTGGGGTGGTCGTGGCCACTTATGTCCCTAAGAAGCTCCCTCATTTTTAATTTATTTTTTTGTTTTTAAATGAGGAGCTAAATGCCGTTAATTACTTAATTATACATGATATTCGTATCCATATGATTCAATGACATTATGGTTCAAAGATAAATTGTCTCGATTTATTTTTATCAACACAAAAAATATTATCATTTTTTATGTCACGAACTAATCTATCCCGCATGATTTTCGTGAGGGACTAAAATGTCCCTTTACTCTATTTTTATTGTTTAAATGTGTATTTAAGATGTTTTATTTTTCAGAAATGTGAAAATGAGTAAAGTTACTCCCTCATTCATCAAGGCCCGTTTAGCAAACAGTTAGGCATATTAAGACCAGTTTGCTAAAATTGGGAAAACTATTACTTAAGTTGTGCCATAATCTTCCTTCCCAAGAATGATGGTGCTTTAATGAATTGCTTCTTTAATTGTTCATCCGTTTGTTTTTTATAAACAAATGTTAGTAAATTAGTTGTTAGATAAATTTTTCCATGTTGAAAGTCAATATCTATTTCCTATAACTCATTCGACGGTTTTTAACTCACCAATCGAATTATCTACCCGGGACATATTACCGTAAACTCTCCAACCATAATTTTTTAAAGTTTTAATGTATAACTTTTTATCATTGTAATTTCAGTATTTTCTAAACACACTAAAGTGTGCGGTTTACGTCCACATTGTGGTTATTTTTCTTGAATCCCAATACGGTCCTACGGTTATTAAAATCAAAGCAAAAAAGTTGTAAATTCAAGTGAAGGCATAGTTGAATGTTTACACAGTGAGAACAACTTAACACAAATTTCTGCATTACACTAGTTTCAGAGTCGCTATTGAGAAAAAATTATTCCCTTCTCATCAAGTTTAAAAGACCATGGAAGTTTGAAGAAGATAATAAAATTTTATATAAACGTAATTTTACATAAAAAAATAGACTTAAATAAAATTTTGATCGTTTATATTTTATCTAATATTTATTTTAGTCCTTTATATTTATTTTGATTCATTTTGGTCATTTATCATTTATAAGTGTTTATTTTAATTTTTGTCACAAACATAACAAAATTTTTAACATTTGTTAATTAGAATTCCTTTTAACAATTGTCAATATATAATCAAGTATAACATTCTTTCCAAAAAACATCTATTTAACTCAATAATAGATTTGCACTTAAAAAAAATTCTACTTGTATACTTTAAAACATATGTAAACTTTTTGAAACGAATGACATTTATCAAAGTTTATTATATTTTCACCTCATCCTTGTTAAGATTGCACATTTAACTTTACAATTGATCCAAAATTTGATCTCAATAGTTCATGACAATAATTATGCAGTTGTTTAAAAGAGTTGTGATGAAAAAGTAAAATACATGACTTATAAAAGATAAATAATCAAAATGAATAAACAAAAAATAAAGGACCAAAGTAAATATTTGGTAAAAGATAAATGACCAAAATTATATTTAAAACAAAAAAAACATTAGTTCGAGACCGTTGTCATATTTCAGATTCTATCAAGTTTATTGTTATCAACTTCAATAGGATCAAGCAGTAAACTAAAGAGCAGGCATAATCTTCACGAGAGAAAATAAATAAATACTCACATGTGAATCAACAAACTGGGAGTGGTTGGGGTTTTTGGTGTGCAGAAACAAAAGAAAAAGAAATCACCTGTGATTTCCATATAACACTGAATTCTTAAAAAAGCTTCTACAAATCGTGGATAATGAGTGACTCCAGAATTCAGACACGTTCTTAGTATTTTTCTGGTCAACAATCATGTTTACATTGGTATGAAAAAAGATAAATTTAACCATCCATGTAACTGTGTATACACCAGTATGCTTGCTGAACGCTTTTCCCCCCTCTTAATATTCTAATCATCCACGTTTATGTACAAATCCAAATTTACAATCCTCTACTGAAAATTAACACCCTGAAATCTGGATATAAAGTAGTACCCGTGAACCTTCCATCGCCAATGCTTCAACGTGCAATCAGAAATCAATGGCCATCTGCTCAAGTATGAAATTCTTTCACTTCAATTCAACTTTCTCTAACTTCTGCCAGCTTCAGACGGTTGAGCAGAAGTATCTGGAATCAGAGGAGTAGGGGTGGGTTGAGCAGATGGCTGAGGCTGGTCTGTGACAGAAGCATCTGAAGGTCGAGGGTTTTTGAACTGAATCAAAATCATGGTCATGTTATCACATCCCTCACCACCAGCTGTTGGTGCCAAGCACCTGTCAAACACTTTCTCGCAAACTGCAGAAAGTTTATTCTCCTGCACAGTCATGATTTTATGTAAATGTGACAACCAGATTTTGCAATTGCAGCCATGGAAACAATATATTCAAGTTATTTCTATCTGGAGAATAAACCAAGGTAACAATAGAAAACTTACTGTCTTTAACTGGCCATGTATAAAGTCCACAAGCTGTTGGCTGGACATACAATCCCTAGACACATAAGAGGTTATATAGTAGTAAATTTTTAGTGAGAATTCAGAACAAAAAAGAAATATTTGTCATCTATATGCATCTGGTAATAGCAATGGAGTTTTCAGAGAGTAACCTACCATATCCCATCACAAGCTATCACAAGAAACTCATCATCATTGCAAAGCTCAACCTATCACAAAAATAAGTAAATAAATTCAAATTAGAGTGAAGAAAACAGAGAACAACACTATCAAGGGGCATAATAAACGCTTCAAATGGTGCCCAAATAGTTTAAGAAATTGTTATCATTTTTCCAAATAAATAATTTTTTTTATCAGTTTAACATAAATAAAACAGAATAAAAAATATCCACAAGTCTTGACTTCTTTGTAGTGCATAATACTTACTGAAGTTACGTCCGGATCAGCAGTCACAATCTGCTTTTCAGCAGGCAAATACTTGTTCTGCTTGAATTCCATATCTCCTGTGATAAAAAGAAAACTATATCACAAACACTCAAGACTGGAGAAGGAAATGCTAAATCTCAAGACATCAATTATAGATATTTCAGGAAAACACAAAACTCAGATGTTTTCCTTTGCTTTAAGAATGATAAACCACAAAATATTACCAATTGCTCTGGCCAAGTTCAAACTTCCATTGACCCGTCCAACTTGGATGAAACCACCAGCTTTCTTAATCCTGTCTTTCTCAACTTCAAGGTCAGGCTTGTGATCTTTAGACAAATTGTGTGCCTGCAAATAGAATAGAAACAAAATTAAGAAATTCATGATTTAGGAGTAACAAGTCAGAAATATTGAATCTGATGATGGACAGGGAAGCCTAGACTTTGGAGGGACACATCTAGTTTTTAAAATTATTTTGCAATATAAATACTATCAAGCGTATATGGCGTCAAGCATGTGCAAGTTTATCTATACCGAATTATATATACAAGTTTAGCTATACTGAATTATACATATCAGAACTAAAAAACTGTACTATGCAATAACACCCTTTAACATCATGTATGTACCTGCACACTCATTAGTCACTACTAGCTGTACTATGCCTATCGTATATAGGTCTATATTTGATGCCTACTAAAATTAGAGAATATCTAAAAAATGAAAGAGGGCGTGGAAGTACCTGGCCTTTCCTTGATAACACACATCTTGAGTCGCCAGCATTTGCAACAACAAGTTTGTTTCCTCTGATGACAGACACACACGCTGTGCTTCCACAGTTTGGCCCACTGAAATCAGAATGGGGTCCCTAATTCACAGTATAACACTTTCTCAATTCACAAATAAAACCCTCTACAGTAGCTACAGTAGGGGGATTCAAAGGAAATATGCCCCATATCAAACCTTAAAATTTGCACTTGTAATCACTTAATCACAAAGGACTCTGTCAAATTGACACATAAATCATAACATCTTCCAAGACTTAACTTTTAAGGTTTACATTTATTCATGCATGAGTCTATCAGAATAAACAAGCACATGTATGATGTCGACAATTCATAAAACACATGAAACAAGGCTAATGAGATCTTAACCTTACAATTTGCACAGCTAAATAAAACAAAAACCTGATTGAGTATAAGTATTGAATACTCAGGAGTTTATTTACATTAACAGAAATCAAGGATCGTAATTCGACAAAAAGAAACAGATAGAATCATAAAATTAATCATTTAAAGCATGCACATTATTGTTTTTATTTGATATATGACACAAAACAATGTCAAGTTCAATGAAATATAAAACTGGCCAGTGCCATTATAAACACCAAAAGAAATGACATATTACACAGCACAGTATGAATATTATCATTACAATGACAGGGAGGATCTGTAATCAATAACTCAGCATGCCACAAGAGGACAACCATGGTGGTACAACTTATGGGTTAACTTGGTAGAACAATGAGTTTACAATTCTAGGTAACGAAATTGAGTTAAAAGTAAACTTCAAAGAATGATATGAATTTACAATTCTAAGGAAATCGAGTTAATTTGCTTGAAAAGTCATTCCTGCATAAATTCAGGTAGCCTTGAGTAGACTAGTACAAACTCAGTCAGACTTTGCTTGTTTATTTCATCATCAACCATTTTGTTCCTACACACCTTTGTCCACCAATTCTGTACTTGCATTCTCATTTGTCCGCAATATAGGTTCTGTGGAACTGGTGGGTCGTGGTCCTGGGTACAACATGATTGCCATTTCTAAATCACAAGGAAGAATGCTCCTGGAAATAGGTCTGATATTGGACGTGGAAAGTAAGCATCTCTAAAACACCTTTTTTTAATATTGTTTTTTATTAGATAAACTCTTGCAATTTTACACTGAGTCTCAAGTTTTGACAACCTTGGTTGAAATTCCAACATACACAAGCAAAGTAACAATACAAGGTTTTAGATAGTAACGACTAACGACTGAAAAATATTGTTTCGTTTGGAAGCAATTCTAGCAAACGAAGTTATGCATATAACTAATGAACACCAAAAGATAACCAGAATGGTGACTATAACCTTAAATTCCATGCATTGAAACCTTCCAACATGCATGTAGAACAATAAAATAAGTTAGAAAAAGAAGCAGTTTTGGTGCAAGAACAAATTGTGTTACTTAGTTGTTACCTCCTCAAAAGCCCACTCATCGACACGGTCATTGGCTTCACTACTCCTGGGAGACCATATAAACCCCTCTAGCATACCAGACAACTTTTCTATTTTATCTCCCAAGACTGCTAATTCTCTCCACCCTCTTTGTCCGCGCATCATCTCATCCATTCTGTCTCAATATGAAGGAAAATATATACATAAAAAGGTCATAATTTGGACAATGTTTAAACTCCATATTTTCATCTCCATTATAAGTCAGATCTTTAAAGCTCCAAATGTGCAAATGATGTTAACCATGAAGCGAAAAAAATATAAGCAAAAAACACAATTCCATAAAAAGACTCAGTTCAGGTGGTAGCACTTCTAATTTTTAACAAGTCTAAAAGTCCTCACATGCATCAATACATGTCAACTTAAACCCCCTAAATTAATGATTTGTTTAATTATCATTTCAATATGTAGTACTCTTTGTGTCCCATAATGTATGAATTGTTTGACCATTTCACGCATATAAAGAAAAATGTATACATGAAAGAGAGAGAATAGTAATAGTATATTTGCTAAATTACCCTTATCAAGTATTGTTGTATTTAACATTATCATAAATTAAAAGTGAATTACCCTATCAAGTATTGGTGTATTTAACATTATAATAAATTAAAAGGGAAAGGTATTGTATTGGGAGTGATGCATGTAATATTAATTTGAGGGTATATTTAGAAAAATGTAACTAATATAACTTTGAAAATTAAAAAGGGTCAATTATTCTGGGACAATATTTTTTACAAATAGGTCATATATTATGGGACAGAGGGAGTATTTGAGTATAAATAGGATACTCGAAAATGAAGACATAAAAGGAAAAGTTCTAAAAATTCAAGGAAATGGAGAAAATAGAGAGAAGGAAGTGTTTTGAAACTATTTGTTACTGCCTACAACTTCTTAGTTTCCCGGTTACTTGTATCTTGAAGAGAGAATGGTGCTAAATAGTTAAGGTAAATCATTTGGTGCAATAGTTTGACATGTCGTACCACAGGCTTGATTGAGGCCGGGCTTCTTGACTAGTTTCTAGAGATGTACACCTACCCTATTATCTCAGCCCCTGGCTTTTATTAGCATCCAGTACGATTAATGAAAATTCGAAAGAACAATAAACAAAATTACCTGAGGAAAGATTTCTGTAAAGACGTGGCTATATCTCCAGCTATGTAAGCTTCATGCTTAAGCACTTGCTGGTGTAGATACTTGGCACAGAATTTTGAAACAGCTTTACCTGTAAATCAGTGAAGCCATATTGAGGATTATAGAGCTAGATCTTAAATATGCTATTTATGTTACATCACTATGCTTTACTTTGAAATGATGTAAAATTTAAAGACATTTCAAAGTCCTCAAGCGAACTTTAATCAATACTGAGTCTTTGAATGGGCTAATAGTATAAATGTTAAAGACAGCCAAAGTACACCAAGAAGATAAAAAAGAAAAATATTTTCCCCATTTTCCTTTAACATGGCCAGCAGAAAAAAGTACACACATTGCAATGAAAATATATTTATATATGGGATAAAAAAGCATTCTAGAAGTGAAGTAGATCGCAAAGGCATTTCTATCCAACTCAAATCTGAATCCAAATGAATCTAATAAAATACAGGCCCAGTTTAGAAATTAGCTTATAGCCTTATAACATAAGAGAATTTTAATTGAGATAAGTACTTGATTCCTAACGTATAGAAAATCTCTTAAAAGTTTAACAGGTGCTTATTAAGAAGTAAACGGGAGACCTTTTAGAAAAGTAGACTTAAGGGTGGAAAAGTTGATTTCGATTCATTAGAGGAGTTTGATCCATTTAGCTTCTTGATTCATTTTATTTTCTTCTCTTATAGGTGCTTGTTGAATAGTTGATCCAAACTAGTTCATAATGTACCAAAATATTAAAAACCTACAGGTGTTTTGTTTGTCAATGATGAAAATATATTGGACTCTTCGTGAATTCATGCAACCAACATTATTATTACAAGGAAATTATGGTTAGAAAAGAAAAGATTAAATCTGAAGTAGTATTTTACGTCCACGACAAGTTTGAAATGATTGTAATTCGTATAATGCTTCTGCTCCCATTCTAAGAAAGGGTTTCTAAGAAAACTTAAAAATTGAAAGCTACAAGCTTCAGATAATATCAAACATTTAAAGCCCCCCAGCTTTCTGAGCAATGACATAATTTCCTTACAAACAGTTTACAAGTACAACTCCAATGATGAGATTCCAGTCCAAAATAATAAATTAGTATTTGATAGACAAAAAAAAAAACTCGTTTCGTTGCTGCTTATGAAAATTAGCATGCATACGAAAAACAATATTATTAAACATAGAGACAAGATACCAACCTCCATGGCCATCATAAACACCAAAGTAAGACGTAGATTCGTCCAAATATGGATGAGCTGCATGCTGGCAAGTCATATAGAAGAATTAAACTTGTATCAAATAGATTTTGATATAATAATGGGCTACCAAAGTACAAGAGAATCAAGGTAGACCAAACATAAACCATCTGCATCATATACATGCTATCATCATATACAAAAAGAAGGAAACTCATCACTGAAAGAGGTCAATTGGCCCTTTAACAAATTGAAAAGTTTCTATTTATATTTGTGCATTCACTACAATATATGACTGAAATAAGTTTTTATTAATGCGCACATAAGTGATACCTTTGCTCTCCTCATTGTAGTATATCAATTATTATAAATGATGAAAGCAGTAATCTATAAGTTTCTTTAAACAGAAGATAAAGACACAGCTCAATTTACAACATTCTAAGTCAATTGAGCAAATAACAAAATCAGTCACTATTATGTCAAGTCAATCTAATTTAGGGGTTTCCTCACAAGTCATTGTCAAATAGTACCACTAATAAACCCACTTTACTTTTCTAGAATAACTTCCTATGTGTGCAGCCAAATAACCATGATTAACATCATGACACAACATACCATTACCACATCAACAAACACAAAACACATAGCTTGTTGAAAAAGCAACATACAAATCAAATAAACAGCACCATATGAACCAAAAGAAAAGAATAGTTACAGCATCTTCCATAGAAGCGCGCCAGCCCTGCATGGAAGACAATCCAAAACGAAGCATGTCATTCTCACCATCTTCAGATGCCTTCTCTGTTTTTGGGGTACTCAGGTATATCCCCATCTCAAACTGCAATGACACAACACAAAAAAACCAACACTGAATAACAAAAACACTATGCATCATCAACCACATCAAATCTGTGAAAGGAACACCATTTCAATTTCGAATGAGCATTGCTATTTGTTATGAAGGATTTATACAAGAAAGAGAAGAATGCATAAAAATAAAATATTTGACCAATCAGATTCCTGACCGAACATGAGAGAGTTGGTGGTTATATTTATAAGTGTTACACATTGCCACATAAAATTCTTGAATTTTTTTTAAAACTTCTCCGGTAACAATAAGCATTTTCCATTTCAAATAAGAGTGTGTTTGGTAATCCATTAGAAAGAACACAAATGTGTGTTTGAGTTCATTCAATACATTATAGTCTATCCAACGAATTTCCAAACACACTATAACTCATTCTAGAAAAAAAGAGTCAAATCTAATCATATTTGTTTGCACGCGATTCAAATCTACATCAAACATAATATAATCTAAATAAAATAAAATAACATGCTTGCAATGCAATCCCAAACAAAAAAACAGATGCATCGAAATGAAATGAATCAAGATGAGTTAGAATGAAAAGCTCGAAAGTTACTAGTTAAATTTGAAATCAATGTGATCTACTATTCTAAAACAACGAGGATCAAAGCAGAATACAGAATAATCGAAAGTGGAAATAATAGAAGAATTAAAAATTAAAAATCACAATTATAATAAAGACGAATCAGAAATCACGAATCACAAATAGAAGGAGGAAGAACGAATAAGCGCGATGAAATGAATGAATAGTAATAAAATAGAGGAATTAGGGTTTGATGGAACACTGACTCGTGTGGATGGAGTGGAATCGGAAAGGGAGAGAGAGAGAGAGTGCGTTTTAGAGAGAGAGAGAGAGAGAGAGAGAGTGCGTTTTAGAGAGAGAAAGAGAGAGCGCGATGGTTAATGATTTGATTGTGAAGAAAAACAGAGAGAGGGAGAGAGAGAGAGAGAGAGGAAGGATCCTTTTTCACTTGCCTTTCATATAGGAAAGACTGTTTTTCCTTAAACCAACGGCTGCCACGCGCCTCTCAATAATATGAATTCCTGCAATTGGGATGGGGAATTCATAAAATTACGCATTTGGCCTTAAACAATTTTAAATAATTAAACAAAACACTGAATTTAAATATAAACAGTATAATATTAATTGTACCACTATTGATATTTGAATGCGTAAACGTGGGAAGCTTGACCGTCGGGAGTCGGATCCCAATAATATTCAATAATTTATAATTTATTTTATCCTCATCTCTATGAAGGTTATTTCAATCACTAAGGTTATCTATAACGGTGGATACTTTTTCTATTAAACATCAAGTTAACTAAGCACTCTTATTATGGATAAATTTTTTGAATCTATAAGAAGGGTGATTATGGAAAACACACTTTCTCCACTTTTTATGTGTTACACAGTAAATTGTATTAGAATAAATGAATGTTATTGAATATTCCGATATAAAGTTATCAACACGAACGCTTTATGTAATATAATTTTTAATTTCCAAATTATTATTATTGTAATAATGGTTTTTTTTAATTATTATTATTATCGTAATAATGAATCTGACTCATTTACTTTAGAAAATAAAATGAGTAATATCAATTATTGATGATATTAATATTATGTGTACATGCATGATAATTAGTTATAATATCAACTATTAATTCACTCATTTTATCAACTTTTTACTTTAAATCGATTAAATCCTACAATAATAAAGGTAAAGTGGTTTCGAGAAAACAATAAAGGTAAGTAGGAACATCTTGATAGGTGGTCTATTATGGATATGTGCTTAAAAATTACTTAAAACGAGTATCGATGATACTCTTTGAAATTATTACATTTTTACTTAAATATAAGACACTCTTAAGATATTTTTTCCTTTTTATTAATCATTTGATTTTTTAATTGCATTAATTATTATTTTTACTAACATATCCCTTATTAATTTACATACTTTTTTTTTACAATCAACAATAACTACTATAATTACATAAAAAAACAACAAATACTATAATATTAACATTAAATAATTTGTACCAAAAACATTAACTAATTATCTCTTTTTATGGTTAAACTTATAAAAACAATTTCAATTCTCAACAAATTTAATATTACTACTTACTTTTTTAATTTTCATGATTTAGTCAATAAAATTATATATTTTGAGATGGAGGTAGTATAAGTTAATAGTTATTTCCATTTTTATGCTCGAGAAATTGATCTCATTGATGTTAGTTTGAAGAGTTGAGTTTTGATTGACATACTTATTTCTCTTAATTTTATCGAAATCACTTTGACCAAGTCATCTTTTCAACTGTAAATAGCAAAAGGATCTCTCAAAGGAGTTTCATTGATCTTCGTTGAATTCACCCAATATTATATCGTAACTTCCAAACTACTATTATTATAGGGTTTTCTTTTCATGCACAATATTGTTGTACTATGCACAAGTCTTTGTTTTTTAACCATTAGATCAATAAATTCAACTATATTTCACTTGATTCAATGGTAGGACTTATTTGTCCAATGATGAAAATTAACTTGTTCATGATGTAACACATACTTCACTTATGCATAGTAGAACTAGTCATTATTATTATTATAATAGATTTATTGGTACGTATTATTAGTGTTTTTTTATAAAAAAAATACTTCAAATTAGAGGAGGACAACAACCGGTTTCGATTGATGAAGGACCAAAAATCAAAAACCAAAAACAACTTGAATCATATAAATGTTCATCCATTTTCAACTATTTAACTCCTCAAATATGGAAGGTTCGACGGTTGGTAGGTAGGTTAAGCCGAGTGAGGTTACTCAAAGTCATAACCAAAAGAACATAAACAAATTAGAAAGAAAAAAATCCATAAAAAAACCTATAACATTAACTGAGAACAAAAAAAGAAATTAACAAAAAAAGAAATGACAGAAGAATAACTTTTTTAGTATTTTAGTTACAAACCAAAAGATAAACTATGAATGATAAAATAAAAAAGGAAAAAGAGTACTTGTGAGAAAAAAAAATGAAGAAGAAGAACATTCCATTGAAATACACTAATTGTCTTTTCTAGTATGTTTATGTAGTCCAATTCTATAAAAGATAGAGATATAATGCTCCGAAGACCACGTTTGAAGCAAACAAATTGTCAAACTAAATCTGATGAATGAATCTGGTGTTTGGTCGAAGGTGTGTGTAGTGGTGGAAAATTGGATCCATAAAAAATGCTCGCGACCTTTGTTCTACATTTATGAATGATGGGAAGATGTTTAATGCTATGAAAGATGAGGGAAAACACGACGATAAGAGAGATTGAGATATGAAAGATAAAGAGAAAAAGAACAAGAGGAAAGATCAAGAAAAACATTGATCTATTAGGATTTTCAAAATGAGAGTTGACTGAGAATAAATTAATATGACTAGTTTAATCCTTGTGTGAAAAAATTATTGATAAAACAATGGTATTTCTCTCAAGCGGATTTTGATTTTTCTCGTTTTGGATATGCTAATCAAACCTATCTACTTTTATCCATGTGAGATCGTAGTTAACATCTGCAGAAACCCTAATCCAACCCGAACCCGCCCATTTCATTCTTTTTCCTCATGAGCTTGTTGGTTCTCGCTCAAGCCGGTGGATCTTGTCCTCTCCTACTTCAAATATATTGAAAGATTCATAATTAGTCAAGATTGCATTAAAGGAAAGATAATGGCCCAAAAAAAAAGGTGGATTTTCAATTCAAACATCATCAAAGCCCAAAATCCCAAACTTAGCTAAAAAACTAGTCACCCTATTTCCTTTTCTCCTTACATGATTACAAGAGAAACCTTTAAAATATTAGATCATGGCCCGACATTCCTTAAAAATAGACCTGAAATACCCACTTAATATCTTTTTCCTCGCAAACCCTAAAACAAGTTCCTATCAATCAGACTCAATTGAAATCTCTATGCAACCAATATCTCTAGCAAAGGTTAATCACAACAATGCTCCACGAGCTTCAGGAACCAAAACATCTTGAACATTCTCTTTCTCTTACCCAACAACTCTAATACACTTTCCATTGGAATCTACAATGATGCAACCAAAACCCCAACAAATTGAACTAGAAGACACACACATCCATATTTACTTTAAATACTCCTACAGGGGGAGGAACCCAACAGTCTTCCGTCAATGATTTTGCTAAGAAAGAATTAATAAGTAGTTAAGGCGATGAAATAACCTAGGAACTTCTTAGGTCGAGATTATAACTACTGAGACCAACTTAAGGCGTGTTGCACTAACTTATATACAAGTATCTCCTTATTCTCAAACCAATATTTATTTATTTCTCTCCCACCAAATAGTGAAAATAAAAGAAACTATTAACTTAAGGGGTTGGAAAGGGGATTTTATCATACCTTCCTCTAGCTAGATGATAAAATCTAATTTTTTTTGTCCTCAATTTTGATTCCTAAAGGGAAATGAAACCAAATCTACTTGAATGTGTGGTTGATGTCTTCAAAGTTTAGATTAAAAACAAGAATAACATTATTAATAATTTTCTACATAAGATGATTGACGAGGATGAAGTCTTGGTTACCTTGCCATTAGAGGGAAATAAAAATTGAAAGTGATATGGGTTAGGTTTTGGGGCATAGGGAAGAAGATGATGTTGTTCTGATTTTTTAAATAGGGTTAAATAAGTTTTTAATACTTATAAAATTTTAAAATTTTATTGTTAGTCCTTATAAAAAAATTCTCAAGTTCTTTTCCTCCTTAATTTTTTTTATTCACTTTAGTCCTTATTTTGAAATTTTTTTGTAAAAAGTTGATATTTTTAGATCATAAAAAAATTCCGTTAAAATTAAAATAGGGGCTAAACTTGAATAAATTTTTGTAGGATCAAAACTTAAAAGGTCACTATTTTGTCAGAGACGAAATATAACTCCCTGGATGTAGAAGTACTTTAAATGTATATGCAGGTTTAATAGAAAAGTTCAGTTTAGTAATAAGTTCCATTATTGAGACATAAAAAAGTGGGTGTGCAGTAGGCAGTTCGCTGATGTAGATTCGGTAAGCCTAATGCACTAATAATAAAGAACCCAAAATATATGCAATAGCAGAAAACATATTTGTTAATAGTAGTATGGCCCAAAATCCTTTTTTTAGTGTTTTTAAAAGTCTAAACAATATACAAATAATTTATTTTACTCCTCCACACTAAAATCTTTTTTCCCAAAATACCCTCACTAAAATAATATTACTTTTAGTAAAATAAATAAAATAATTTGATGTAATATGGACAATTTATATTAACAACTAAATCAATTAAATATGTATAAAATAATTACACTATAGCAAACACACATATAAAGAAATGTAATCACAATATTACTAATAAATAATAATAGGAAATTTAGGGTGTTATAAATGCCACAAACGCTCATTCTACTTTCTCTAGCGCATTTGACTACACATGGAGTCATGTGTTATAAGTCAAACCACCCCAAAGTTGGGTTTGGATGATCTATCCTAGAGTCGTCACACTCGTGCACAATAATAAATTATATCAAATTCTCATCTGGATGGGTTAGGGGATTTACCTTATGCGTCCATACACACGATGATGTGGACCAACCCTACATGAAGGCTAGTGAGCTTCAAGAACTAGGAGCGGAAGGACCATTGACTAGAGGTAAGGCTAGGAAGCTAAAGGAACAAAAGCACTTATAATTAGGAATTATGTTGACTTGTGTGTGCCTAAATATTTGGTAGCTTAGGCACAATGTCATTAGTTGTGTGTAACCTAAGCACCATGTTATTTTGTGTTAGGCTATATATGCCTTTTTTATTGTAAGACATAGGGGGCTTTTTTTGAAAAGAAGAAAACACTTTGGGTGATTTTAGAGAAATGCTCTCTAGGGTTCTTCTTTGAACCAAATTTGGATCTTATCGAGAGTCTCTTACTCTTGTGGTGATTCTACCTTGATCTTATCATTCCTTGTGGAGTGTGCCGATTTCTACCATTTCATTCCTTCTCCATATTTTCTTCTTTGTGTTCTCCATTTTATTTGGTACTTTGTTTCAAAATATCACTTGGTTAGATCCTTCAACTCATATGGAAACACTCAAATCCATATCATGTGGTATTCAGAGCCTCTCATTAAGTGAGAATTTTTGTTATTAATTTCTATTTTAGTGTTTTGTGTTCTTGAGATATTTGAAATTTTAGTTTCATTTTTGTTCCAAACCTTATTCATTTTTGAGTTGTTGGTTGTTTATAAGTGTTATAATATGTGTGGGAAGGTTTAGTTTTTTGATTATTTACTTCATTTGTGGTGACATTTGAAAACTGAGCTGAAAAAAAAACGCAGAAAAAAAATATGGGTTTCAGCTGCATCATCTTCTTCACTTGCAATTGTTTGATCCAAAATTTCTCTTACAAATTTGTTTGTGTTGTTATTTCTTCCATTCATGTCCAATTCTGGAAGTTCAAAAGTCTAAGTTGATTAGAAAAATGAGAGGAATTCAATATGCAGAGAAAAAATTTGAAAATATAAGTGTTGCGACAAAGTGATTCTGCACAAAAGGACTTTTGGAAATAAGGCATTTTGAAAGAAAAAAAAAAGTTCCAGAATTGTTCTTAATGAAACATCAAACATCTTTTGCATTCTTATTACCTCTTTTTAGGCATTGCAAGTTTGACTTTAGTATCTTACCTCCCACATATTTGAATCACTTAGTCATTTAATTCTAATATTTCTTATTTTTTTTGATAATCTACTTGAGTATGTCTTCCTTTGCTTAGATTTTCTTGTTTGTCTTTTAAATTCTTTGGTTTTTTATTTCAAGTTTCTCTTGTCTTTTTTTTAGCCTCTTGAATGATAACTTTCATGTGTGTTTTGTCACATTTGTTTAAAGGTTTACCACAAACTTGATTGAGATTTGTTTGGTTGTTTGAAGAATTTGAAGAGTTGCATTAGGGAATGGAAAAAGGCTAGAGTGAAAATTATATAAAAAAAAAAAAAAACATTATTGTGTGATATATACGAGTGATACATTTTTTGAGTGTAAACACTTAGTGAGCGGTGAGGGCCTTATTTTTATTTTGTTCACTTGTTTTTGTCATTTGCTTGATTATTGTGGTACTTGTTGTTGTTGAAATCATGAGTGGAAGTGAATCAAACCCCTTTTCTCCTAGAACCACGTTTCTTATAGATCACTTTACAAAATGTTGAATACTCAAATGAATGCTTTGAGAGAAGAGTTTGTGAATCAAAGAGATATGAAATCTCATCGTGGAAGATCTTTTCAAAATAAAGATGGGTTTGAAATCGAGGGAAGTAGAAGAGAAAGAGAACATGTGAAGAACCATAGAGACTATTATGAGAGAGAGAGAATCATAGGAATCATGAGAGAAACCGTAGAGATTGTCATATAAATGAGAGGAGGAACCAAAGACATGATGATACATATGTCGGTGGCAAAATTAAGTTCCCTTCATTTCATGAAAAAAATGATCTGGAAGCATATCATGATTGGGAGCTTAAGATAGATCAATTGTTTGAAGCTCATGACGTTAGAGAAGATATGAGAGTTAAGTTGGCTACCTTAGAGTTTAAGGATCATGCTTTACTTTGGTGGGACCAAAATGTCAAGGAAATGAGGAGATGTGGTGCTAGGCAACTAGATGACTGGGATGAATTAAAAGCACTTTTGAGAAAGAGGTGTGTACCATCTCATTATCAAAGGGAGCTACATCAAAAACTACAAAGGTTGAAACAAGGCTCCAAGAGTGTGGAGGATTATTATAAGGACTTTGAGACTTTGATAATTCACTCCAACATTAGATAGGATGATGATGCTATAATAGCTAGGTTCTTGGATGGCCTAAGCTATGAGATTAGAGATGTGGTTGAGTTACAACACTTTATGGATATTGAGGAGCTTGTTCATAAGTCATCCACCGTTGAACAACAATTGAAGAGAAAAAGTACTTATAAAAGTATTCCTCAAACAAAGACTCCTCACATTGGAACAAACACAAAAGAAAGGGTGATTCTCCATTGGCTTCGACTAAAGAAGGTAAGTCTTCTAAACCTAAAGTTCCTCTTCCTAGTTCTTCTTCTCATTCTTTAATTAAATGTTTTAAATGCTTAGGAAAAGGTCACATAGCATCTAATTGTCCAAATAAAAATCTATGATTGCAAAGGCTAAAGAGATATATGAAACTGATTTTTCCTTTTATTCTTACTCCACAATCATCCCCAAGTTAACTAGGGGGTGACTATGAATTGGCTCCTGTTGCAGGAGATCTTTTCATGGTTAGAAGACTCTTAGGAGTCCAAGTTAAGGATGATGATTCTCAAAAAGAAAACATTTTCATACTAGATGTCTTTGTTGATTGAAAAGTTTGCTCTTTGATAGTTGATAGTGGTAGTTGTACCAATGTGGCTAGCACTAGATTAGTCACAAAACTTGGCTTGAAAACCATTAGACATCCGAGGCCATATAAGCTTCAATGGCTAAAAAGCGATGTTGATATTTTGGTGGATAAACAAGTTTTGGTAAATTTTAGTATTGGCAAATATCATGATGAAATTTTGTGTGATGTTGCGCCTATGGAGGCTGACCATATTTTGTTAGGGTGGCCATGTCAATTTGATAGAAAAGTTCATCATGATGGTCACACTAACATCTACTCTTTTGTGCATAAAAAGCATAAAGTGTCTCTTTTACCTCTTAGTCCTAAGGAAGTTTATCTTGATCAAACTCAATGGAATCTAAAGAGGGACAAAGAGATCAAAGAACAAAAAGGAAAATATATTATGCATGCTCATGACTCAAGTAACCAAAATTATTTAGCTAGGGTCGAAAACTTATTTGCTATAGAGCATGTGGTTAGGAAAACTTTGTTGGCTAGACAATCAGTATATTTTCTATATTGCAATGATTTATGTTTGTCTACTTTACATGATGATATTCCTCCTTCATTGAATTGTCTTTAAAAAGAGTTTGATGATGTGTTCCCTAAAGAACTTCCTCATGGCCTACCTCCTTTTAGAGGCATAAAGCACCACATTAATTTGATTCCTAGTGCTTATTTGCCTAATAGGCCTCCTTATAGAAGTAATCTGGAACAAACTAAAGAAATTGAAAGACAAGTCCACAAACTTTTGGAAAATGGTTGGGTTCAAGAAAGCCTTAGTCCCTGTGCCATGTCGGTAATCTTAGTACCAAAGAAAGATGGCACATGGTGCATGTGCACCGATTGTCGTGCTATTAATAACATTACCATCAAATATAGACATCCTATACCTAGGCTTGATAATATGTTAGATGAATTGCATGGTGCATGTTTATTTTCCAAAATTGACTTAAAAAGTGGTTATCCTCAAATTCGAATTAGAGAGGGCGATGAATGGAAAACAACTTTTAAAACCAAGTTTGGCCTTTATGAATGATTAGTTATGCCATTTGGCCAAACTAATGCCCCTAGTACTTTCATGAGATTGATGAACCATGTTTTAAGACACTTCATTGGAAAATATGTGGTTGTTTACTTTGATGATATTCTTGTGTATATCTTGAACATGCATGATCATATTGAGCATCTCAAGAATGTTTTACAAGTCCTAAGAGAAGAGAAGTTGTTTGCTAATTTAGAAAAGTGCACTTTTTGCCAAAGTGAGGTTACTTTCTTATGATTTGTAGTAAGTGCACAAGGTGTTAAAGTAGATGAAGAAAAGATTAAGGCTACAAGGGATTGGCCAACACCTAAATGCATGAGTGAGGTTAGGAGTTTTCATGGTCTTGCTAGCTTCTATAGGCGTTTTGTGCCTAATTTTAGTACTTTGGCCGCTCCTTTGAATGAGATTGTTAAGAAAAATGTTGCATTTAAGTGGGGACAAGATCAAGAAGCATTTACTACTTTAAAGGAAAAATTGATGCATGCACCTATCTTGGCCTTGCCTAACTTTGCAAAAACTTTTGAAATTGAATGTGAAGCATCTAATATTGGAATAGGGGATGTTTTGCTACAAGAAGGTCATCCAATTGCATATTTTAGTGAGAAATTGAATGGAGCACACTTGAACTATTCCACTTATGATAAGGAACTATACGCTTTAGTTAGAGCATTGCATACTTGGGAACATTATTTGTTTCCTAAAGAATTTGTGATAAATAGTGATCAGGAATCCTTAAAGTATCTAAAATGGCAAGGTAAGCTAAATCAGAGACATGCAAAGTGGGTTGTGTTGAGACAAAATCCCAAATTAATGTTTTGATGATAATTAAACAAAAGTGAATTAAGACTTCTAATTATGATTCTAAGTGTTTTGGTATTTACCATGTGTGTTTGAGTGTGATAATCAAAGATATGTGCTAAACATTACAAGCAAAATCACATTAAAAAGGAAGCAAAAATACACAGACAAAACGAAGATCGTTCTTGACAGAAGTCTGGAAAACAAAGAATGTTCTCCACAGTTCTAACATTATAAGAACAAATGATCTCCTCTGTTGAAGAAGGACTTGCACCTGGATTTCACAATCATGTTATCAGTATTCTCCAAGGAAAATACAGGGTTTATCTCAACAAATAATCACTCCAAAATGCAAAGGATAAAAGCTATGGGTCATGATGAATCAAGAAAGATTATTCTCCATATTCAAGAATGATCATTCTCCAGTTTGATTGGCAAGATTGAAGAACGATCTTGAAAGGTATACTTCAAGCCTATCTATGAGATATATGCACAAGTGATAAAAGGCCCATGAATTATTGTCAGTGATGGATGACACAAAGACTACAGTTCAACATTCTTCAAAGCAGAAAACGAAGAATGTTCATACAAGAACATTCTTGTTTTAAATATGATCTTATCCATTAAACTGAAAAATTTGATTGGACACCTCAGTTATACCTCTGAGCAGCCTGCACACGTGATAAAAAGCAGGGAATCACGCAACAACTTTCAGAAGTTCAAAATCCAACAAATCACTCAAAATAGAAACGGAGAATGTTCTCCGTTTTCACAGCTTTAATCCAAGAACGTTCTGATTTACAAAGAGCAAAATCTGTTGTAATTTAAGATCGATTTGGGCTACGAAAGTACATCTATCTACACTACAAATCATCAGTATTCATTATAGAGAAATTTAAAAATCTACACAAGATCGTTTTGGATAGATTTGTTCAAACAAGATCAACAAAGGCAAAGCAAAACATCATGATCAATCTCCAAATTGATGAACTATGAGCAAGGACAACTATGACATCAAGGATACTGTTATAATATACATGTTTTTGATGATGCAAAAGACCAACGGTGATGATGATCAAGGCAACAAGCTAAAAAAGAAGAAGTTCACAAATGTCTTTTTAATAACTTATTAATCTTCTCATATTAGATGTTTAAATGTAAAGGTAAATGATACAACCCATAGCTCGAATACAATGAGAACCTCACATCTTTACATATGCATAAAAAGTATTTTCAAAAGTCAAAATTACATTTACAAAGTGTTAAAATTAATATTTTTAACAAAATATAAAGGTGTATTCGAATACAACATAAGTGTATTCGAATACAGATGACAAATTACTAAGTCAGTAGCAAAAGCCTCTCATCTGTATTCGACTACGACCTGTTGTAGTCGAATACAACCAGCAAGACAGTGGCAAAATTGATACAACTGTATTCGATTACACAAACTTGTATTCGAATACACATTGAAAAGTTTTGAATTTTTTGAACGTTACAAAAAGGTGTATTCGAATACATACATCATGTATTCGAATACAACTGGAAGCAATGCTGTTTTTCAGTTCTGAAATGGTTCTAAATCATTGCAATTGTTCCTCAAACCTCTTGGATCAATGGCCACGAATCTGAAGAGATGTTTATGGACTATAAATATACCATAACTTTAGATTCATACATACAATCCTACTACACAACTATAAAGACTTTGAACAACTTTTCTGAATTTTTCTTAAAGTCATTTTCCATAAATTGAAGTACTTGTATATCTTTTTCATATCCTTAACTAAGGTTCTCTAAGTACTTGAAGCAATCTTGGATTGTTATCATTCTACCTCTTTCTTATTCCTATATCCTTATCAAATCATAGTGTTTGTAAAAAGAAAGAAGTACTTTCTTTACATAGTCTTATCTAAGATAGTAGTGTGCTATCCTAGAAGATTTGTTAGATGTTTGTAGCAAAGGTCCTAGGGTGGGACTTGTACATTTTCTGACAATAGTGGAGAAATCTCTTGTGGTGTGCAAGAGGACTGGATGTACCCTTGGTCATAAGGGGAACCAGGATAATAATGCTGGATGTACCCTTAAACACAAAAATCGATCACTTAATCGCTGAAAACAAGAAAAACTCCTAAACACCTAATTCATTCCCTTCTTAGGTGCACATCTGTACTTACAATTGGCATCAGAGCAGGTTCAAGGTAACTTATTCCTTGATCATTACTCATGGCTTCCGCACAACCTGTTTTCAGAGATGGTGGCAGTAGTAACAAACCACCATGCTTCGTTGGAGAGCACTATGATTTTTGGAAGATACGTATGCAAGCGTATCTTGAAGCACAAGGAGACGGAATATGGGATGCAGTTGAAAATGGTCCTTACATTCCAACGACAGTCATCAACAACAAAGAAGAAATTAAGATAAAGAATTCTTGGACCGATGGTGATAAAAGAAAAGTGTTGTTCGATAAAAAGGCTAAAAATATGCTACAATCAGCACTAGGAATGGATGAATTTTTCTGCGTATCTCACTGTAAAACAACCAAAGAAATATGGGACACATTGGAAGTAACCCATGAAGGCACCGTTGAGGTAAAAAAATCTTAACTCAATACATTTTCTCAAGAATATGAGTTATTCTGTATGTAGCCTGGATAGTGTATCTTAGACTTGCAGAAAAGATTTTCCCACTTAACAAACCACTGGACGGCTCTTGGAAAGATCTTCACCAACGATGAACTAAATCTGAAAGTATTAAGATCACTAACAAGGGCTTGGCAACCAAAGGTGACAACAATCTTAGAAAAGAAAAGCTTATCCAAAATGTCACTTTCTGCATTATTTGGAAAACTTCAAGAACATGAAATTGAACTTGGAAGGTTGGAGCAAAATGAAAGTCAAGAAAAGAAGACCAAAAACATTGCTCTAAAGACCGAATCAAAAGAACAAATCAAAGACAAAAATTCTGATGAAGACGAAAACATTACTTTTCTCGTTAAGAAATTCGGTAAGTTTCTTAAAAATGATAGAAATTTCAAAAAGAAAGATAGCTCTACTTCAAACCAAAACTTCACTTGCTTTGAATGCGGGAAACAAGGACATATCAAAGCAAATTGTCCAAACCTTATCAAGAAAAATGCCATAAAAAAGAAAGACTTCAAGAAGGCATACATAGCTTGGGAAGATAATGAAGTAAGTTCATCTTTAGAAACAGAAAGGGAAGAATGCGCTAATGTTGCATTAATGGCATCACATCAAATCAGATGACGAAGAAGAGGTTAGTAACATAGACTCCCTTCATCATAATAAAACTAATTGTGAATTAATTATAGAATACAATGATGCTCAAAACGCCATTAAGAAACTTCTTATTGAATATAAAAACCTTTTCAAACTAGTGTCAACACAAAAGAGACAAATCTCAAGTCTTCAAGAAAAAGTTGACATTATGGAAAAGGATTCTGAAAAACCAAAACAGAATTTTACATGCAATAAATGTGATTCCCTTTCCTTCAAGATTGTTCAATTAAATAGAGTAATTGAACGATATGAAAAAGGACAAATGGGATTGGAAAATGTTCTGAACATGCAAAGATACTCAAATGATAAAAGTGGTCTTGGATTCTCGAAATTTGACAAACCAAACTTGAACAAGACCATTTTTGTTAAAGCGAGTAATCAATCCAATCAAGAAAAAATTACAACTTTACAAAAAGGTCATTCTTATAAGGAGAAAATTACTCAAAATAAATTTCATACATATGCTATTAAAAATAAATTTACTCCTACTTGTTCCTATTGTGGTTATCATGGTCACACACCTAATGCCTATCATGTGAGAAACATTAGTGTTCCAAAAGGGCATTACTTGTGGGTAAAGAAAGGTACTAACCATCAAGGACCCAAAGCACATTGGGTACCTAATAAAACTTGATTTCAATTTTGTAGGTATGCACACAAAGTACCTCAAATATGTGATACTTAGATAGTGGATGCTCCAAACATATGACAGGTGATATAACAAAATTTTCAGCCTTGAATCTTGAATCAAAGGGATATGTAGTCTATGGAGACAATAACAAAGGAAAAATCTTAGGCATTGGAAAAGTCGGTACAACCCATTCCTCCTCAATTGAAGATGTCTTATATGTTGAAGGTCTAAAGCACAATCTCATAAGCATTAGTCAGCTATGCGACAAAGGATACAAGATAGCCTTCAACAAAAATGAGTGCATCATTCAAAATGCAGCAACAAATGAAATTCAATTTATCGGTAAGCGTTTCAAAAACATTTTTATACTTAATCTTGACGATTTATCCTTAAAAATGAAATGTCTTTTAGTAAGCGACAACAATGATGCATGGCTATGGGATAAAAGAATTGCACATATCCACATGGATCATTTAATCAAATTGGTCAAGCATGATCTTGTTGTTGGATAACCAAAAATGAAAATTTTAAAGGATACATTATGTGACGCTTGTCAAAAAGGTAAACAAACAAAAACTTCTTTCAAACCTATAAATGTTATATCAACTACAAGACCACTTCAATTAATACATATGGATTTGTTTGGTCCATCAAGAACCAAAAGTCTTGGTGGAAACTCATATGGACTAGTGATTGTTGATGATTACTCAAGGTTCACATAGACCTCATTTTTGGCAAGTAAAAAAGAAGCTCTTAAAGCATTTCAAAACTATGCCAAGCTATTCCAAAATGAACAATCATCCAAAATTGTATCAATTAGAAGTGATCATGGAGGTGAATTTCAAATACCTTCTTTGAAGAATTTTGTGAAGAAAATGGAGTTTCCCACAATTTTTCTGCACCTAGAACACCTCAACAAAATGGGGTTGTTGATAGAAAGAACAGATCCTTGGTAGAACTCGCAAGGACTATTCTAAGCGATTCAAGCCTACCAAAGCACTTTTGGGCAGATGCCGTAAACACAACATGCTATGTTTCAAATCGAGTAAACATTCAGCTGATTCTTAAGAAAACTCCTTATGAACTCTACAAAGGAAGAAAGCCCAATATCTCTCACTTCCACATGTTTGGATGTAAGTGTTTTGTGCTAAACAACGGTAAAGACAACATTGGAAAATTCGATGAAAAAGCAGATGAAGGTATTTTTATTGGCTACGCATTATGTAGTAAAGCATTTAGAATTTTCAATAAAAGAACTTTAATCGTTGAAGAATCAATGCATGTAACTTTTGATGAAACTAACCCTTTGAAAGAGGACAAAGTTATTTCTTATGATGATGATGACTTTGAAAGAAATGATACAAGAAAAGAACATCAAATTGATCAACCAAGCCAAGAAAGTGAAGTCAACATTCAAAAGGAAAATGATAATCTTCCTAAGGAATGGAGAACCCATATAGATCACCCAATTGATAACATCATTGGTGATATCAACAAAGGAGTTACAACAAGACTTAAACTACAAGATGCTTGCTTGAACATGGCATTCGTTTCTAAAATCGAACCCTACAAAATTGGTGAAGCACTAAAAGATGATCAATGGATACTTGCCATGCAAGAGGAACTTAACCAATTCGAAAGAAGCAAAGTATGAGAACTTGTTCCTAATCCGGGAAATAAACACATCATTGGTACAAAATGGGTGTTTAAAAATAAACTTGACAAAAATGGTATAGTTTTTTGCAACAAGGCAAGATTAGTCGCCCAAAGATATAATCAAGAAGAAGGGATTGATTTTGAAGAAACATTTGCTCAAGTCGCAAGGTTGGAAGCAATACGTTTACTACTTGCTTATGCTTGTTCTATGAACTTTGAATTATTTCAGATGGATGTGAAAAGTGCCTTTCTCAATGGATACATCAATGAAGAAGTATATGTCAAACAACCACCCGACTTTGAGGACTTCAAGATGTCTTCAAATTAAGAAAAGCTCTCTATGGTCTAAAACAAGCTCCAAGAGCTTGGTACGATAGATTGAGTGCTTTCCTATGTGAAAGAGGATTTGAAAAAGGCAAAGTCGATAAGACATTATTTATTAAAAGAAATAATGGTCACACCTTATTGGTCTAAATCTATGTTGATGATATCATATTCGGATCGAAAAACAATAACATATGTGAAGAATTCTCTTTGATGATGCAAGGAGAGTTTGAAATGTCCATGATGGGAAAATTAAACTATTTTCTTGGCCTTCACATCAAGCTACTCAAGCATGGCATCTTCATAAATCAAGCAAAGTATTGCAAAGAATTTCTAAAAAGATTTGAAATGGAAAATTGCAAGGAAAGTGCGACTCCTATGGGTTCTGGAACATATGTTGATAAAGATGAATTCGGTATTTCAATTGACATATCAAAGTGTTGAGGTATGATTGGATCTCTATTATATCTAACGGCCAGCCGACCAGATATCATGTTTAGTGTCTGTTTATGTGCAAGATTTCAGGCAGATCCTAAAGAATCACATATAATAGCAGTCAAAAGAATTATGATATACTTGAAAGGAACAACCAATGTAGGACTATGGTATCCAAAAGGTAGCATATGTAGTCTCGTTGGATATCCTGATTCAGATTATGCTGGATGCAAAACAGACTGCAAAAGCACAAGCGGCACTTGTCATGTGTTGGGAAATGCACTAGTTTCATGGTCATGTAAGAAGCAAACATGTGTTGCACTTAGTACTGCTGAAGCCGAATACATAGCAGCAGGAAGTTGTTGTGCACAAATTTTGTGGCTCAAGCAACAACTATATGATTATGGACTTGACCTCGGATGCATTCCGTTACGATGTGACAACACTAGTGCAATCAATATTTCAAAGAATCCTAGCATGCACTCTCGGACTAAACACATTGATATACGTAATCATTTTTTGCACGATCATGTGCTTAAAGGAAATGTTGATGTAACCTTTGTGGATACTCACAACCAATTGGCGGACATCTTCACAAAACCTCTTCCTAAAGATTCATTTTACAAAATTCGAAGAGAACTTGGTGTCTTAAGTGAAGATGATCTTTAAAAATAAGGTACTTTGTCATTAATTTTCAAGATTTGAAAATTTTCTCTTGATAGGATGTTAGAATTGAGTTCTTAATGGTTCATTATTCTTGAGTATGATTACTTGTTCTTCATTTGTGATTATATGCATTACTTGGTATACTCGGTATGAAAAATTCGTTCCGTTTTTATATAAATTAGAAACTGTAGCCGACTACAAAGTATTGGTAATTGAATACACATTTTCCAGATTTTCTTGTATTCGAATACAACCTCAGTGTAATTGAATACACATTCCCTCGAAAACCTTGTATTCGAATACAAGATAGGTGTAGTCGAATACACATGCGGGTTTTTCAGTCATATATAAAGCTGCTTTAGTTTTTTTGTCGTATCCTTCAAAATTAGGTATTCGAATACAACAATCCTCTCCCATTTCAATTTTTTTTACTTACAATTGGTTACCAAATCCTTACTCCTTTCAACCAATATCAACTTCTATTTATCTCCTTCATTCAGATTTCACAAACAAAAACCCTAAAAACCCATTTTTCCCAAATCTGTCAAAACCTCTTCAAACATCATGGACGCATGCAAACGAGGACCCAGGACTAAACATGCCTCAGTGGGACCTTCAAAGAAAAGGACGAAGAATGTCCATATCACTGATTTGTCTCGACTCTTACACTCACCAGAAGAAATTGAACATTTTCGCACCATCTACTCGGACAAGCGACTAATCATTCCCAAAATCGGTACTTTAGACTCTTTTTCTGCATTTAATTTTCCTGCTTTACTTAAAGCTCAACATGTTGAAGAGTTTATCGGATACAAGGGTCCTATCTATCCCGATTTAGTTAGGGTCTTTTACTGCAATTTGACCAGAGATGGAAATATGCTAAAGTCTCTAGTTAAGGGAAAAACTATTGAACTCGATTGAAAAATCATTGGGGAGATTTTGAATATTCCCTTTGAAGGATAGAAAACTAGTCCCAACAACTTGTGTCAATGGTCTGGTGTTCCTAAGTATGATGCTTATGTTGCTCTTTGTCGATTTGACAAACACACTATGGAACAAAATAGGATTCAAGCAGGCTTTAAATATGCGAAGCAACGATATGGAGTTGGAAATCTTACTGTTGATTATTGTCTGCTACATTATTTTTTAAGTTACATTTTGGTTCCAAAGGCTGGTAACTACTCCCAGATTTCTGAATTTGAACTCCAGATCATGTACTACATGTTCGGTGGCCTTCCACTAAACTGGACTTATTTTGTTAAATCAGTGATGTTTACATCCAAAGAGGCTGTTGGGTTGCCATATGCCAAGGAGGTCACTCGCATTCTAGAACACTTCGGGGTGGACTTCTCTGAAGAAGTCTTGTATACCATCACTAAAGACAATCTGCTGGATTTGAGTGTCCTTCCCAGCATGAAAATAATTTGGCATGAACTGCTTCAGAAATACATCCATATGAGTGACCTTGGTCAATCATCTGCTACCGCTCCTGAAGACACTGCTGCCCCCGCAACTGATGCTGCCCACGAAAATGAAGATGACGAAGATACTGCGTTTGATGATGATCATGTGTCACATCGCATGGTTATTGTCAAACTTGACTCCCTCGAGACCTGTCTCACCGGATTGAACACCTCCGTCGACGATCGTTTTAAGGCTATCGAAACCACCATTGCAACCAACCATGACACCATGATCCGCGAGCTGTGTATCTTATCAGAAAAAATTGACCATCTACATCTCCCTCCTGGACGCCACTAATCCGTATTTTGTTTGCTAGGAATAGTTTGCATTTCGATTACTAGGTCCAGTTTGTTTCCTTTTGATGTTTTGTTATGATGTTTTCATTGAACTTTTCGTTACATTTTGGTTTTTATTTGGATTATGTGACATTATCTGTTGTCTGTTAGTTATGTTTGTCATATGTGACATTATCTGCAGTCTTATGCAACTCTCTATTTTCTCTGGATTATTATGCGCCTTTTTCTTCTATACTATTTTCCGTCTTCTTTCGGTTACTACTTGGATTTTTCTATATATTCTTGTTTTTCTTCTTCTTTTCGATCATGTCAATAGGGGAGAAAATTTGGTATTTTGTTGTTTGTAAAAATAAGTGCAGGTCTTCAACAACTTTTTCATTTGATCATCCAACTCACTATCAACAAGGGAGTACACATAAATTACGGGGGAGTAATTCTAAAATGATGCAATCTCTCCAAAACAACAAAGGTTTTGTCATAATAAAAAAGGGGGAGAATGTAAAATACATGTTTTTGATGATACAAAAGACCAACGGTGATGATGATCAAGGCAACAAGCTCAAAAAGAAGAAGTTCACAAATATCTTATTGATAACTTATTAATCTTCTCAGATTAGATGTTTAAATGTAAAGGTAAATGATACAACCCATAGCTCGAATACAATGAGAACCTCACATCTTTACATATGCATAAAAAGTATTTTCAAAAGTCAAAATTACATTTACAAAGTGTTAAAATTAATATTTTTGACAAAATACAAAGGTGTATTCGAATACAACATAAGTGTATTCGAATACAGATGACAAATTACTAAGTCAGTAGCAAAAGCCTCTCATCTATGACTGCGACCTGCTATAGTCGAATACAACCAGCAAGATAGTGGCAAAATTGATACAACTGTATTCGACTAGACAAACTTGTATTCGAATACACATTGAAAAGTTTTGAATTTTTTGAACGTTACAAAGAGGTGTATTCGAATACATACATCATGTATTCGAATACAACTGGAAGCAATGCAATTTTTCAGTTCTGAAATGGTTCTAAATCATTGCAATTGTTCCTCAAACCTCTTGGATCAATGGCCACGAATCTGAAGAGATGTTTATGGACTATAAATATACCATAACTTCAGATTCAAACATACAATCCTACTACACAACTTTAAAAACTTTGAACAACTTTTTTGAATTTTTGTCAAAGTCATTTTTCATTAATTCAAGTACTTGCATATCTTTTTCATATCCTTAACTAAGGTTCTCTAAGTACTTGAAGCAATCTTGGATTGTTATCATTCTACCTCTTTCTTATTCCTATATCTTTATCAAATCACAGTGTTTGTAAAAAGAAAGTAGTACTTTCTTTACATAGTCTTATATAAGATAGTAGTGTGCTATCCTAGAAGATTTGTTAGAAGTTTGTAGCAAAAGTCCTAGGGTGGGACTTGTACATTTTCTAACAATAGTGGAGAAATCTCTTGTGGTGTGCAAGATGACTGGATATACCTTTGGTCATATGAGGAACCAGGATAATATTGCTGTGTTCATTTCTTTACTGCCATTTACTTTCATCACTTACTATCCTTAAACACAAAAATCAATCACTTAATTGCTGAAATCAAGAAAAACTCCTAAACACCTAATTCACCCCCCCTCTTAGGTGCACATCTGTACTTACAACTGTTGCTGCACCTTTATGCAGAAAGCATGATTCATAACAACTGTCAAAATCCAACACTTATACAAAATAGAAACGAAGAATGTTCTTGTTTTACAAAAGAACATTCTGGTTATTCTCTTTTAAAGATAAAATTAAAACAAATCAGTTTCCACAGTCCAAACCATATATTAAAGAGTATCAAGACTGCTCAAATCAATGGCGAAGTGTAGAACTCGAGCTGAATGCCCAAAGGAGGAAAAAAACCTCAAGATTGATCTCCAAATTGATGAGTTATGAGCAAGGACACAAGTACATTGTACTTACAATATTCTGCAGAAAGTTCTGTGACAACTCATTCACGTTTTTCATCAAACCCAAAAGCAAGAACGTTCTCTGATTGTCAAGAACGTTATGGACAACAATATAAACACATGTTTAACTGCTTTAAAATATATCTAACACTTGGGAAATGTGTCCAACGACTATATTCATTTTAAGCCGAATATTCAAAGCCTTTTATCATCTATAAATTGAAGATCAATTGGAAGATGAAGGCAAGAGTTCAATCTACAAATCTACCAACACTTGTTTAAGTAATAACAAGTCAAAAACTCTTCAAGCAAACTCCAGCTCTCTTTGTTATATCTTTGAATCATTATTTATTGAATTTGTCTTTAATTTATCTCAAACAAGTGTTGAGAAGTTTCAAGATCCCAAACACTTTTATCATACACAGTATTTGTAACTCAAGTCTATCTTTTATGTTAGATTGACTGTGTTTGTAAAAATCCTTTCAAGGCTGAAAGATGATTGTAAAAATCCTTTCAAGGCTGAAAGGTGATTGTAAAAATCCTTTATGGGTTGAAAGGTAGTGTTGTGTAATAGATCAATGTTGATTTTGAGTGGTGGTGTAAAAACCAAGAACGTTATCTGTTTTGAACACTTAGTGAAAATCTCATGGTTGTGAAGACTGGACGTAGCCCACTTTGGGTGAACCAGAATATATTGTGTGAATTCTCTTTCCCTTATCTCCATTTATTTATCACTCAGTTAGCACTGATCACATCACAAATTTTTTATTGTTATATTACTAACGAATAACGTTATCCTTTTATTGTTTATCAAATCAAGATCATTATTGAGTTAATTTAAATTAAGCATATGAATCAAAATTTTAAAAGGATCACAATTCAAACCCCTCTTTCTTGTGATTGACATTGCTACTTCAGGTTGAATTCTTAGAACAATTTCCATATGTCATCAAACACAAGAAAATGAAAGCTAATGTGGTAACTGATGCACTTTCAAGACGATACTCACTAATCTTTACTCTTCAAACTAGGCTTCTTGGTTTTGATAATATTAGAAATTTGTATGCCTTAGATGTTGATTTTGCTTCTCATTTTCGTGATTGTGAACTTATGAAACATGACTCTTATTATAGACATGGTGGTTATTTGTTCAAGGGCACTAGACTATGCATTCCTAAGTGTTCATTGAGAGAACTGCTCGTGAGAGAGGTGCACGAGGGCAGTTTAATGGGTCATTTTGGGGAGCATAAGACTCTTGACATGGTTGCATGAACATTTTTATCGGCCTAAAATGAAGCATGATGTGCATTTAATTTGTTCTAGTTGCATAGTTTGTAAGAAGGCTAAATCTAAAAGCATGCCTCATGGTTTGTATATCCTCTTCCTATTCCTTCATCTCATTGGGTTGATTTGTCCATGGATTTTGTGTTGGGGCTACCCAAGAACAAAAGGGGTCATGATAGCATTTTTGTTGTTGTGGATCGCTTTTCTAAGATAGCACATTTCATTCCTTGTCATAAAGTTGATGATGCAAGTCATATTGCAAACTTGTTTTTCAAAGAGGTTGTAAAATTTCATGGTATACCTAAATCCATTGTTTCAGATAGGGATACTAAATTCTTGAGTCACTTTTGGAAAATCTTGTGAGCTAAACTAGGTACCAAGTTGTTATTTTCCACTAGTCATCCTCAAACAGATGGACAAACCGAAGTTGTCAATAGAACTCTTGGCACCATGCTTAGAACATTTTTGCATGCAAATCCAAAGGCTTGGGAAGAGTGTTTGCCATTTATTGAATTTGTATATAATAGAGTTCCACATGAGACCACATCATTTTCTCCATTTGAGGTTGCATATGGTTTTAACCTACTAACTCCACTTGATTTGCTTCATTTACCTCTTAGTGATGATGTTTTACGTAGGGATGGCGAAGAAAGAGTCAAGTATATCAAGGACCTACATGCTAAAGTAAAAACCAATATTGAGACGAAAATGGAACACTATGCAAAAAATGCCAATAAGACTCAAAAGAGAATGGTCTTTGAACTCGGTGATTGGGTTTGGGTTCACTTAAGGAAGGAAATGTTTCCCTCCTTAAGGAAATCCAAGCTTCAACCAAGGGGTGATAGCCCCTTCAAGGTGTTGGAGCGGATACATGATAATGCATACAAGATAGACTTTCCCGGTGAGTATCAAGTTAGTGCAACATTTAATGTTAGTGACTTGTCTCGTTGTGATGTAGGTGAAACAAATGATGAGGAGCTAAATTTGAGGACAAATTCTCTTCAAGAGGGAGGGGTGATGTGGACCAACCCTACATGAAGGCCAATGAGCTTCAAGAACTAGGAGCGGAAGGACCATTGACTAGAGGAGAGGCTAGGAAGCTAAAGGAATAATTAGAGAAACAAGCTGTTAATTTTCTTAGTCTTAAGACCTATGACAAGATTGATCCACATTATATTAATCTTTTGGTCATAGAAATACCTTAAGACTTATTTTTAATTTTGGGATGTAATAATCATACCTTATAATTAGGAATTATGTTGACTTACGTGTGTGCCTAAATATTTGGTAGATAAGGCACAATGTCATTAGTTGTGTGTAACCTAGGCACCATGTTATTTTGTGATAGGATATATATGTATTTTTTATTGTAAGACATAGGGGATTTTTTTTGAAAAGAAGAAAACACTTTGGGTGAGATTAGAGAAATGCTCTCTAGGTTTCTTCTTTGAACCAAATTTGGATCTTATCAAGAGCCTCTTACTCTTGTGGTGATTCTACCTTGATCTTATCATTCCTTGTGGAGTGTGCCAATTTCTACCATTTCATTCCTTCTCCATATTTTATTCTTTGGGTTCTCCATTTTATTTGTTTTTTTTTTTGAAAATATCACTTGGTTAGATCCTTTAACTCATATAGAAACACAGAAATCCGTATTACACGATAACGGACTTACATAGTACACACAGTCTATTAGAGTCTCTAACTCATTATTACCATTAAGTCATTGCACCCCAACTCACATGTATAATATTATAAATTTATTCAATACTCATCCCTTTGTAGGGATTAGGACACCTTAATCATATCAATTAAGCTTTTTTACATTAATTGTTCTAACGTGTACAAATTTTTTTCCCACCTTTTAAATAAAAACATCAACACTATTGAAACCAGACACTGATATGTGACTAAGAAATTCATTAACAACACCTCCAATAAATCTACTAATTGATTCCAATAAATAATAACAACCTACACCCAGTCAAACACAACAACAAACATGTCCATGTGATCCACATTTCGCCTATACATATAGATATACAATATGATCTAATTTAAGTTTTTTTAAACACAATCAAAGAGTCCAAAATAAAGAGATGAATGTTGTGATCAACTTATCCTTGTTTTCTACACAACAAACAATCTCTTTCATTGTTTTTATGATAACTCCGCTTACGTTGAAATGACCTATATATATTTCGATATAATTCCAACAATAAAAACATATTGAATCACGGACTATCCTAAAGAACATATAAATTCATGATCAGAGATGAGTTTAGGTTAGAAAGAATACCAATAAACTTCAATGATGCATAAAAAACCCTATAATGGTATGTGAGTCGTTTAAAACCTTAACAATTGAACAAAACCATAAAATATTTATTAAGCATTGACTAAGTGACTAATTAAACTGAAAAACGTAAAGATAACATCAAAGATATTTTGTAGTCTTATCTACAAAATCGAATCCAACACCTCATAGTTGTAGGACAAAATTTAGCTCATGCGGAATATCAACAACACAATAGGTTGATCGAATCTAAAGCAGGGTTAATAGATTAATGTTGGGATTTTTTATATTTGACCAAAATGGCATTGGGACACTGGGGGAACAAAATTGATAGAGGTTTAACTTAGCGAAAGTGAAATGGAATGTAAAAATGGTAAGGTTAATCAATTATTTATGCTAGTTGTGTCAGGTCAAATTCACTCAGCGTATTATAGCTTGCTTAAAAAATCTAGAATTTTTTTTTACATAATATGATTTTACACTCCCTAGTTCAACCAACCATAACGTGTTGCTTGTCTACTAGACACTAATCCAAATTTCTTATGTAACACTTGGAACTTGGAAACCATGAAAACGCAACACACATACACACACAACTATGCTTAATAAATATGAGCTTGCTTAGTGAATTAGAAGAGTTTGCTCTGTAAAATGTTTTTCACTTAGTGAGATCATTGACACACACATTTCTCTCCTCTTAACCACCAATAAACCTTACCCTTCACCCATTCTAAAACCCTAAAATCAACATAATAGACACACAAGCAAATCCTGATCACACTACACCTCAATCTACATTGCAGGAAACACCTTTAAAATTAGTCTATGGATCTAATGACATGGTGCTGTAGAGCTTACATGGAGTAGGGTTAACAAACAAATCCACATTGTACGTGATCTGAAGAGTTAAATTTGACCTTGTTGAGAAAACCAAGGAGTTAGCGGACATAACACAATGATTTTCTTTAAGATTAGTCATCATTTTAATTTCCCTAAACAAATGGTCTAGAAAATGTCAAATAAGAAATACATTCACTTAACTCGTTAGTTTGGCTAATAAATTAAAAATATTTTTTCTAATCATATTTATATAACAAAAAATTAAGATTTGAAAATATAAAAAAAAGGAATTATTTTAAGGAGTTGTTTAATGCGTAGCCATGTGCCAATTGCAAGTTTAATATATTAGGTTGACATATAGGGTGGTGCCGTTATAGTTGGGCACCACTAAGATTCTACGATAAATACTTAAGATGCTAAATAGTAATTTTAAAATTTTTTTTATAGAAAAAACAATTAAACGTATAAATTTATAATAAGTCATATATAGTTACCACTTGTCAATTCATTCAAAAGTAGTAACTCATAATATTGTTTAACAAATTATAAGTTACTAAGTTAGTGATTAATTTTTTTAAAGAGGATGAATCAATAATAACCTAAAATAATAACACAAAATTTTTTTTTTGTCCTTAAATTAATTTGGAACAAGACAGGTAACCCGAACCTGGTCCTTTTTCCGGCTTGTTTTTATTTTCTTTTTCTTATTTTTTTTTGAGGCCGGGTCAGATTCGTTCTATTGCCTACTAGGCAAGACGGGTTCGTAGGACATACCGAGTCTTGTACATCCCTAATCTCATCTACAACTTGAAAAAAAAAAAATTGGATTTAAAATTAAGAAAAGATGTATCTACAAAATACACACAAAATTTTGATGTGAAAAAATAATATACACACAAAGAGGAATATCTTTTCAATAATGCAAAATTTCATTTCCTGTAATGACATATATAACGAGACATAAGGTTGGTTGTTATGAATACAATTAATTGAATAAAAATTAAGCCAAGTTTTCGCATGGTATATTAATTAATACATTACAATAATACCTCACGTATCACATTAGTGAGTTGGTGAGAATCTAGAATTATTGAGTTGGTCAAAGTTTATGAATACAACACATGGTCTCTCTCTACTTAAAGGCCTAAACAACCCCAACACAATACGGATCATCTCTTAAGTGATCTTCTCCTCCTCCCTATCCTCTTATTCAAGGTAATGTTTCTTCATTATTTTCATTTTCATCTTTCCTAATCCCATCCATTGATGTCACTCCATGCATGCATGCATGCTAATCTTTATCAACTATAAACATTAATTTCTTTTTTTATTAAATTAAGGTTATATTAAGAATACTAGTTTTAAATGAACTAAAAATAGTTAATTTTTGTTTATAATAGTGACTAAGATGTAAGATTATTTTTTTACTTATAATAGTGACAAAATGAAGTATTATTATATTTCAAAATATAAATAAAAATATATCAAGAAAATAATATATTTGATTTAAATATTTAAACTAAATATATTAATTTTCTTTGATCAACTTTTTATTTATATTTTGAAGCAAAAGGAATTTGTTCGATCCAATGCCAATTCTTTCATAACTATTTAGCAGGTGTGTTAGCATTTCTTTACTTTTTTTGTGATAAAAAATCATCGAATCTAAAAAGTAAAATAGTATTGGTCCGATTTGCATGACTATTCGATTTTTGTCAGCACATTATTATATATTTATATTATATCAAATAGTAAAAAAACAAAAATATATATAAGAATATATCAAATTACACCAATGGAATATTACATTAATATTATACTAATTAATAATATTTTATATAAATTTTATAAAATTCACTATTGAATTGAAATCGCATCTATAACTTTTGACATTAATCCATAATTATTTCCATGTCATCGAGATACATCAAGATTGATATTATATAAAATTACACCGCTGATGTTAATTTTAACACATCAAGATGACATATGAAATGATTAGTGCTTAATACCAAAATTTATATATAAATATGATTTATATGATAGTAGCTTTCATTTCTACAGTTGCTTTTGAAAAAAAATCATCTCACACGATGTTGTTGATTGAATTCAACTCTTCAAGTATAATTTAATCCATCTTTATTTATATATATATATATATATATATATATATATATATTAATAATTAATTGAGATAAATATTAATGAGTGTCCTAAAAAGAGCGTATACAAAAGTTCTAAAAAAAATAAATTATCATGAGAAATTATATATTTAATGCATTAAGAAGATATATTCTTACATTTTCAATAAATAATTGTTAAGTATCGTGAAACAATGCTTTATGACTCTTTAACGTAATTAATTATTATGGTTGATAGTGAGACAACAGCACTTCACAAAAAAATGAAGATAATCATTAACGTAATAGATTCAACAATAGTGCGGTCATCAGAGAAGGTTGCACGGAGAACAGTTTGGAACTCTAACGTCGATTTGAAGTCAATGAATAGGCACACGTCTAGTGTTTACTTCTACAAAAGAAATGACACTTACAGTTCCAATTTCTTTGACGCCAAGGATATGAAGGAAGCTCTGAGCAAAGTGCTTGTTACGTTCTATCCAATGGCTGGACGTTTTCACTACGACAAAGACGGTCGTGCTGAGATTGACTGCGATAATCAAGGAGTGCTCTTTGTCGAAGCTAACACCAATACAATCATAGACGATTTTGGTGATTTTGCGTCCACGCTTCAGTGTAGTCAGCTTATCCCTGTAGTTGATTATTCGGGTGGAATCGAAACGTATCCTCTTTTGGTGTTGCAGGTGTGTTTCAATGATAGAAATAGCTTTGTTTTCAAGATTCATCTCACACATTTTTTTAAATTTATTTTATGCTAAGCTAATTCAAATGAAAGGACCAAAAAGGAGACTAATTTTCTGAATTTCTGCAAAAAAAAAAAAGAAAAGGATAAAAGATCAAATTGGAAACAAAGAAGATAGAAGACTAAATTTGTGTACACTAGAACTTGAAAAGTATTGTATAGAGCAATTTAGTGAAGTTTAATTAACTTTATGCACAGGTAACATATTTCAAATGTGGAGGAGTGTCTCTTGGTGTTGGAATGCATCATCATGTAGCAGATGGAACTTCTGGACTTCACTTCATCAATACATGGTCAGATGTAGCTCGTGGCTTAGATGTTTCCATCCCACCATTCCTCGACCGGACACTACTCCGTGCCCGTGATCCGCCTCACCCTGTTTTCGAACACATCGAATACAAGCATCGACCAATCATGATGACTAGTCCAAAAAGTGACACGGAAGTTACAGCAGCAGCCGCGTCTATTTTCAAATTGACCCGCGAACAAATCACCACATTGAAAGCTAAGTCAAAAGAGGATGGAAAAACAAACAATTTCAGCTCTTTTGAGATTTTGGCCGGTCATGTTTGGAGAAGTGTGTGCAAAGCAAGATCACTTCCTGATGATCAAGAAAGCAGATTCTCTGTTGCAATTGATGGGAGGTCAAGATTGCAACCTCCACTTCCACTAGGTTACTTTGGAAATGTGGTATTTACAATCTCAACTATAGCTATAACAGGTGATCTAATGTCAAAACCAACATGGTATGCTGCAAGTAAAATTCATAATACATTGTTGCAAGCTAACAATGAATACTTGAGATCTGCTATTGATTATCTAGAGCTACAATCTGATTTAGGAGCTGTTTTAGGTAGTGTTGATGCTTTGAAACGTCTAAATATTTTTATAAATAGTTGGAGTAGACTTCCAATCTATGATGCTGATTTTGGTTGGGGAAGACCTATTTACATGGGACCATGCAACATTTGTGAAGGAGTGTCTTTCATTGTTCCAAGCTCAATAAACGATGGAAGTTTATCTATTGCAATTTCTCTTCAAGGTGAGCATATGGAAGTTTTCAAGGAGTTGCTGTATGATATTTGAACAAACATAATGATTGAACAGCCTCACTTGTTGGCATTTGGAACACCACTATGTTTCTTATGGGGTGTGTTTGCTGGACTCACTCCTCAGTAGAATCTATCAATTTTATTAGTATTATTATAGTATAATTATTATTAAAAAAAAACGGAGGAACAGTAACAGGAGATAAATAAAATTGGTTTCCGGGGTTAACATGTGTGTAGTAAACTTAAACTTGCTCCGTTTGATCTACAATTTTAGTATGTTATTTCTACCAGTGAGTTTGCTATTTTAATATACTGTATTAGTAGTTTTATCTTCTCTTATAGTTACTTTGAAACATCCACTTTAGTGGAAGATTGTTGTTATTTATTTGGTTTCCACCATTTGGTGATGACTATTGTTGATTGATGTTCCCTAGTGTTACTAGAAAGACTTTGGTGTACCCATAATATACCCATTAATTATTATAGTGGAAGGTTTTACTGGACTAGCTCCCGTGGTTTTATTCTTTTAATTTGAGAGAAGTTTTCCACGTTAAAAATTGTGTTTGTCTCATATTTAATTTTTTGCCAATTTTTTTTGCTTTGTGAAATTGTATTTTCTATTTGGGCATTTATCTGCACAGGTGGGGAAAAATATTTCGCATTATTGAGATAATTATATTTGGTTTTTCCCAACAAAGTGGTATCTAGAGCTCACTTGGTTTGGTTTGTGCATTTAAATTGAGGAGGAAAATAAAAGTTCGAATATGACTAAGCTCAACTCTTCTAATTATACACTTTGGAAGACTCTCATGGAAGACGTGCTATACAGTAAAGATTTGTATGATCCTATTAAGGGTGACACTGCTAAACTCACAAATAAACCTGACGCTGACTGGAAGAAGATGAATAGAAAGGTAGTGGCCTTGATTAGACAGTGGTTGGATCTTAGTGTATATCCATATGTTGAAACTGAAACAAATGATAACAAGATGTGGGAGAAATTAAAATAGTTGTATGAACGAAACAATGTGCAAAATAAAACATTCTTGATTCGAAAGCTGGTGAAAATGAAATACAAAGATGGGGATTCAATGGCAGAACATATGAGTATTTTTCAGAATATAGTGAATCAGTTGACAACAAGAGATATTAAATTAGTTGATAAGTTGCAAGCGTTGTTATTGTTGAGTTCTTTGCTTGATAATTGGGAAGTCCTTGTAGTGACGTTGACCAATTCAGCTTCGAGTGGAAAGCTGAAAATGTCAACAGTTAAAGAGATAATGTTGAATGAAGAAACTCGAAGAAAAGAACATGGTTTGATTGGTTCTTCCTCAAAGTCAGAAGCACTAGTTACAGAGTCATGGGGGAGAAGTCAATCTAGACTCTTCCATTGACGCGACAACTCTGAAAGTCGTAGCAAGTCAAGAAGCAAGTTGAGGACTAGAAAAGAAGTGATATGCTATAATTGTGGCAAAGCAAGTCACATAAAAAGAAATTACAGGTTCCTTAAAGAGATCAATCAAGGGAAAGAGATGAAAACAAAAAGAAGAAAAATGATAAAGATACAACAGCAGTTGCATTTGTTAGTGATCAATAAAGTCAATCTGTTAGTGATGTTAGACACGTTCCTGATATTCGTCTCAATTTGATTTCGGTGAAAGTCTTGGATATTAAGGGTTGTTACACTTACTTTGGTGGTGGTGGTATATGTAATAATTCCAAAAGGTCTCTAGTGGTTGCAAAGGAGCAAAATTTTACTTCTCTTTATAGGATGCCTACGAAACTATGCAAAGAAGAAGTGAATGCAATTGAAGCTGCCTCATCTGATTTATGACATATGCACTTTGGTGACTTGAGTGAGAAATGGCTCAACATACTTGCGAATAAAAACTTTCTTCCTGTGAAAGGTACGTCTCTAAAAACTTGCACTCATTGTTTTGCTGGAAAACAACATAGAATTTTTTTTTCTATCATAATACTGGTCCTCATAGGAGGCAAAATATTCTTGATTTAGTTCATACTAATGTTTGCATGATGGATAGTAAATCTCTTGGTGGTGTATCATATTTTGTTACTTTTATTGACGACCACTCTAGAAAAGTGTGGGTTTTTCCTTTAAAATCTAATGGTCGAGTACTTGGAGTCTTCAAGCATTTTCATACAAGTGTTGAAAGATAAAAAGGAAGCAAATTAAAATGTGTTCGATCAGATAAACGGGGTGAATACAAAGGTCCGTTTGAAGATTATTGTAGGGAACATGGAATCAGGCTTGAGAAAGCAATTCCAAAGACACCTCAGCATAATGGTGTTGTAGAGAGAATGAAACGTACGATTGATAACATAATCATATGTATGCTTTCTCATGCAAAATTATCGAAATCCTTTTGGGGTGAAACAATGAAAACTGCAGTGGATTTGATTAATCTTTCTCCTTCTACTCCACTTGATGATGATGTTCCAAATAGAGTGTGGACAATATAAGATATCTCTTATTGTTATTTGAGAGTGTTTGGTTGCAGATGTTTTGTTCACGTTCCAAGAGATGAGAGGTCCAATCTTGATAGTAAATCCAAAGAGTTTGTATTCATCGGTTATGGTGGTGAAGAATTTGATTATAGATTGTGGGACCCGATTGACAAGAAAATTATCAGAAGTTGAGATGCGATATTTCTTGAAGACTAGACTATTGAAGATTTTGATCGAGTTGAGAAGTAAAAATCTAATTCTAGAAGTTACATTGATGTTGCGCCTATGCCCCCTTCAAAAACTTTTGTTGATAGGGGAGATATACAGGTAGATGATGAGAATGTAACTGATGATCATGTACCTCACAATAATGGGAAAGTTCTAACTAAGCCACTAGTTGAGTTAAAGTTGAGAAGATCTACTAGAGAACGTCAACCTTCTCAGAGATATCCTCCACATAAGTATGTGATGATCACCGAGAGTGGTGAGCTAGAGTATTACCAAGAGGCTATTACAAATGTTGATAAAGAAAATGGTTGAAGGCCATGCAAGAAGGGATGAATTCCTTGCATGAGAATCACACATTTGAGTTGGTAAATTTGCCTAAGGGCAAAAAAGCACTCAAGAAAAAATAGGTATACAGGATAAAGGCAAAAGAGAATAGCTCTCAACCAAGATACAAAGCAAGATTGGTTATGAAAGGTTTTAATCAGAGAAAAGGTATTTTGACCTTGAAGAAATTTTTTCACATGTGGTGAAGATGTCCTCTATCCGAGTTGTGTTTGGGTTAACAACTAGTTTGAACCTAACAAATTGATGTGAAAACTGCATTCCTTCATGGCGATTTGGAGGAAGAGATCTATATGGAGCAACCATAGGGTTTTGAAGAAAATCTTGTATGGGCTCAAGCAAATTCTCTGATGGTGATTATATTATTCTCTTGTTATATGTGGAGGACATGGTCATGACATTAAGAAGATTCAATCTCTAAAGAAAGATTTGAATAAGTCTTTTGCAATGAAAGACTAGAGTCCTGCAAAGCAAATTCTTGGCATGAAAGATTTGGTCAACTTTATTTTGTATTAATTTTAATTTCTTTTTTATTTGTGCGACAGTCATGATAGACTAATATCAATTGGCGCATTGGAAAACAACTAGATGGTCCAACAATGAGCGATTTCGATACGGAGAAAGAGATAACAATGTGTTGTTTTCGTTTTTATCCTTTTTATTTATCTTATTTTTCGAAGTATTTTTAAGTTTATATGAATGATGAGTAGAACCATAAATGAGTGTTTGTGTGAGGTTTGTGATTTTTTCACAATTCTGATTGTTGTAGAATGCGTTTTATCAATTTAATATTTTGTTTTATATTTAGAATATGAAAATGCATTTTTTTAAATTATACATCAAATATACAAAACAAAAAACATGATAGTATTATAAAAAAATATTGCAAATAGTCTTGCTCTATGAACAAAGTTAACATGAAAACAAGAAATAAAAACTAAGACATTGGTTAATAAAAAAGGATACATGAATAGCAACAGAGATAATAAATAAAATAAAACTAATATATTAGTTTATTTCAAAGAAACGAAATTTACATACCAAATTTGCGAGATTGTTTTGTCTCCCCTTTTATCTGCGTCTGGGATTTTTCTATTTTGTTTTTTGAAATAAGTGATTATCGAGAAGGTTGTCAAAGAATGACACAATAGAGAACCAATAGTGGCTTTCTGGTGGACGGATTCAATCACCTAAAACTGATCCATATTTTATAATCCTTCATTCCCTTCCTTTTCTTTCTTTGTGAGAGTCTCGTAATACTCTTATTTATATTAACAAATTAGGTTTATGTAATTTTTAGAAATAAATGTCTACCATTATGACTAATTAAGCTGAATCCTTGAGTTTTATTTTTTCTTTTAAATACTTTCTTCAAATTCCAAAAATTATATTAAATATAAATCAATCAAATCAAAATCATTCATATTTAATTTACTCCAAAACAAAAAAAAAACTAATATTTATTAATTTTATGTTTAATTTTGTATTATTTTCTACTAAATAAAAATAAAAAGTTTTGAATTATCTTTTTATTGCCATGTTATTATTAAACCAAAAAATTAATAAATAAAAAAGTCTAACATATATCTCTTTTTATTAACAAGCGAATATCATACGAAAAAATTAAATAAAAATCATATATAAAATTTATAAAAAAAAAAAAGAAATTTAGGATAAAAAGTCGAAAACACCCCCCTTTTGTTAATTTTTTTGTGAATAATAAGAAAAGGTAGACAAAATTACGTATCGACAATATCCAAAATACAAATTCTTTAACATCCTAAAACATCTCTCTAAGGTTGTGGTGTACGAAAGTAGGAGTAAATGTCGGGAACTGTTGTTCTTCTGTTTTGTCGTGTTGTGAATTTGGAATAATGAGTGGTGGTTAAAGTGGAGGTCTCTTTTGAAGGGTTGAAGAAGAAGCCGACTATGTGATTTTGTTTTTAAAGACTCTGTTCTTTGGTGACTTAATGTATAACTCATTTAAAATATGTTAATTTTGTCCTCAATGTTGTTGAGAAAACGTGACAACGTTCCAACTTCATAAAGTATCAAATAGGTCTCCAAGATTTGCTTATGTGGGAGTTAACGTGTCAGCTCATCAATATTTAACACTGTTAATTAACTGATATTGATAGAGGTACTAATTAATTAACGGTAAAAAAAGTTATGGACTATTTTGGAATTTTAGTGAAGTGATCGACTAAGTTGATACAAGTTAACAAAGGGACAAAATTGAGTATTTACTCGCTATTTATTTATATTACGAGACATTTCGGTTATTATGTTTCTTCCAACGTAATAATATTTTTGAGTAAAATTTGATTTAATAGAAAGTCAAGTGGATGATCCGACTATGAGATACTATAGAACTTTACTCGTAAATATTTGTAGTCAAATATTGTTATAAAAGGATGATAATAATTCAGCCGAAACTATTATGTGTAGTTTTTAAAAATTATGCGCTACAAGAGATAATCACATGATCTCTGATTCATGACCATTCGTAAAGATCCATTGAAAGGAAAATTTGAAGGATCCATTCGTAAGTATAGTTATTTTGTTGCGTTTTTTCTATATGTTTATTTGCATTTTCCCTTCATTAAAACATTGGAAAACTTGTTAACGAATATTGCAATTAATTATCAATTGAAAAGAACTCATTGATAATATTTATCGACAAAATCCACATATATCCTCAAATAACAAGAGTATGATATCTCCTATATTCCACGATATTTTATAACAACATTTTGGTAAGGACTATCTCCATAAAAATTCTATTAATTTCTCTATGGCTCTCATGTTTTAACAATGCTAACTATTGAACATATTGCTTCATTTTCATCTGTGTTGTTAAATAAATTAAGTCTATTAAATTATTTCTAATTTTCCAGTTAGTTTGTTATACAATTAGGATTAGTTATAGGCAAGTTAGTTGGGAAGTTATTTTCTGCTTTTTCCTTTTCATTCGAATTCAAGTGCCTATATATATAGGATTGTTTAGATGGACACTTAAGAAAAAAACTTTTTTTTTTGTAATCTCTTTTCACATTTTGTTCAATGCAATTCAATAATACATTCAGTATCAAATGGGCCTACATTTAGTTTTCTAATTCCATGCTAAATTGCTATGAATTTACATGCTAAATTTGAGTAATCTACTCAAACTCTGCTTCTGAGATTATGATTGACCTTCACATGCGATTTCATCAAAACAATGGGCCTCGCATTTTTTAGTTAAAAAAAAAGATTTCCTTTCTTGCACTCAAGGTTCTTACTCTGTCAGCAATTATTTTACCAATTTCAAAGCTCTTCGGTAAGAATTGGGTGAATTTCGTCCCATTCATTCTTGTCATTGTGGCGGTGTTCAACCTCTGGTCGATTATTTGCATCACGAGTACATTCTTTCCTTCCTCATGGGCCTCAATGATGATTTAAGCCATGTTCATGGTCAGATTTTGTTAAGTGATCATCTTCCTTCTCTAAACCGTGTTCTTGCCCTTGTAACTCAAGATGAGAAACAAAGACAACTTTGGTCTTCTCAACCTCCTTCTAAAACTGCAATGGCCTATGCTGTCCAAACAAAGAATCCAAAGTCCAAAGGAAATAAAGATCGTCCTATCTGCACTCATTGTAGCTTATTAGGACATACTAAAGACAAGTGTTTCAAACTCCTTGATTTTTCTTCAGACTACAAATCAATTAACCAATCCAGGCCTTCTCACTCAATCAATCAAGTTATCAATTCTAATTCTGGCTCTTCTGAACTTCCTCAACTAAATGCCCAACAATATCAACAATTGATCTGTTTTTCTCAAGCCCATCTAAATCTTGCACTTGCACCCTTTCCTACTCAAAAATCTTCAGAGGAGAAAATTGGTATCTCTTGCTATTTCTTTAATCATCAGTTCATGAGTTGTTCTATTCCTAGTCTTAATTCCTTATTTTATAATGCTTGAATTGTAGACTCGGGTGCTACATCCCACATTTGTTTTGATTTGAATTTGTTTACTTCTTATGCCTCTTTGTCTAACACCTTTGTTACCCTTCCCAACAAAACTCAGGTTAATGTTGTGACACCCTAAACCCTAAAATAATATATATAATAATTTATATCACATTTCTATAAAATTTGCAGTGAATAAATAAAAACTCTTTCAAATAAAAAGAAACTTTTACGAGTTATTTAAGATATCACATTTCTCAAAATACAAATGGAATACTTTAAAAAAAATTTCCTCTTATAAAACAATGCAATCTCCATAAACTCGATTTAACTATAATTTCTTGATTTAATTCCAAAATCTTACTAGTGCTTATAAGGTTTTCATACAAATGTTGTTTCTAATTAAATAAGTAAAATACAATTTTTAACTTTCATCCCCGATATCACCTATCAGAGCGGGACTTTTCCCAAACTTGAATTTCAAAACTCATTAACCTAAAATAACTGTGATTTCGCAAACGCAGGGCCAAGCTAGTCAAACACATACAACGAAGGAGGTGAGTTTTGAAATCATGTTGATGGTGTAATATAAGTAAGAAGGACACACAAACAATCATAATAGGTTGTATGATAACATATCATGATATATCAAAATACTCAAGAAAAATAATATCATATTATAATGTCAAAATCACTCAAGTAAAATCAGTATATTGTCATATCGTCACATCATCCAAGGGAAATTATTATCACTTTGGAAACATATTAATCACAACAAAATAATCACCAAAACAAATGCAATATTATGCATGAACTTAGACTATACTTCATAATTTGGTACCATTCTAACTCTGAAGTACTTGGTTAGGAGGCTTGATACTATGCCACCATCCCGGTGGACGGATAATTCAAATTTAACCCAAGACTCATATACGCGACAATCGAGGTAAACGTGTGTTGCATGGTAGCTCTCGACATTTGGAGTGCTACCTCCAAGTCACTTAGGAATTCCCCACCCGAATACCTCCAAGGTCTGACAATATTGCCTTAAGGCTCAACAGCAGACTGCCACGATCATGCTCATTCAATTATACTTCCCCGGAATCACTAGGCTTGTCAGGCCCTACCTATATGATGACAAAATAATATCCACTTCACAAATTCTCAATATTTATTTTCTCCCCTCATTGGCCTATGATACAACATTAAGATTGTCATCTCAAACACACATTGAAATCATCATTATTTCATCAACTATGGGGTTACTTCAATATTCTCATCACAAATTTATAACATTACTATCATTAATCACACATCATCATCATCACATAAACTCATCACAAATTTATAGCATCACTATCATCAATCATACATCATCACATAGACTTATCACAAATTTATAACATCACAATTATTAATCATACATCATCATCATCACATAAAATTATCACAACACATCCATCTTTTATTATCACATCACATAAACTCATCTAATCAAACATATACATAAAATTAATTCGACACCCAATATCACAATAATATCAAATACCACACATTTAAAAAAATTAAATCAATCAACACCTTACAAATATTTCTATTCTATATTTTAATCTCACAATTTCCATATTTGCACATTAATTAATTTATCACTCAAAGGGCTACTGCCATACGTAGCGAACCCTAGATGAATCGTTGGGAAATACGGTTTCCTGTTCATCTCACAATATATTATACTCATGAATTCAAACGCTCTCTCACTCCTTAGCTTAATCTGACGCTTTCATAAGATATAAGGACCAGAATAGTTCTCAGCAAACATGAGATGTCGACAACGCGCAACGAGCAAGTCCAAAAACATCAACAGATATACAGAGTCAATGAAACAGGGCTGATAATTTACGTGGGGCATAAAATTCAGCGTTATATAATTAATAAAAATATTAGGCAAAGAAACATATTCAAAATGTCGTGAGACGAGTTATTAGAAAATGTCTCACCGACGCGTTGTAGCGCCGATAGGGTCCGACATCAACTACACCGAAACACGCAAATGAGTAGTGCTTCTTGAAGGTTTCGACGAGAGGAATTCAAAAATGTTGTCAGTTTTTCAAGACGATGAACGTGATGGCTGGAATTCGACAACACAACTGCGACTAGGTAATGGAAGAGGGTGTTTCGTGGAGTCCAAATATGATCTTGATTTTCGTTGGTGATAGTCGTAGTGAATGGAAACTTGATCAAAAGGTGGAGGTGTGATTTTTGACAAAGATGAATAAGGCGTTTCAATTTGCGATTCAAGTTGGGAATGAAAGAGGAGATCACAACGATCAAAAATGTGGTCTCGGTTTTGCACGACACCCACTATAATGATCATGGTCGACGAGAGAAGAAGGATAAGAAAATAGTTCTCGAGGCGGCGGCGTAAGGAAGAAGAAGATGGGAACGCTCTCGTCCATCTGTTCTCCTTTTTCCTTTTTTTTTTCACTATTATTATTATTATTATTATTATTATTATTATTATTATTTTATTATTAATTAGATTTTAGTTGGGGATAACCTATAAAACACATTTTTCTCCTTTCTTTTATTTTTTATTTTTTATTTTTAAAATAAAACCAACAATTACCAAAACTAATTTTTATTAATATATATTTTCTCAAACACAATTTAATTTCTAAAATATTACTAATATTTCAAAACTAATATTATACAAAATAAAATAATTAAAGTAATTAATCTTTTAAAATACCTTAATAACCAAAATTCTCATATTCCAAATAATTACTATAATAATACTTAATTTTTTCAAATACTCAAATTAAAATATTACCATCATTAGAGAATAGTCGAAATTGTAAGATAAATAAATATAACATCAAAACTTTATATTAATTACTAAATCATAATAAATATATATAAAATCACAATGTTATAACAAGTATATAAAAATAAAGGAAATCAGACACAATATCACTATTATTTCAAGATATTTATTTCTAAAATAAATAACTAAAAATAGAAAATAGTTATAAATAATTGAAATATAACTACGTGCATATTTAACATCAGTCAAACGCGCAGAAAGTATTACATTAATTGGGTACGCGTATAAGAACATAAAATCGCATAAAATATTTTTCTTTAAAATATTACACTAAAATACTATTAGTTTTAGAAAAACCTATAAAATAATATAATAAAATATTTATTATTTATATCACTCATTTAATATAATATGTATCAAACTAGCACATCATAAAAAGTATCCATATAACGAAAATTAGTCACAAAATTTATCAACATTTATTTTAAAATAATTTTAACATAAATTAATTATTTAGAATCTTATTTAGTTAATAAAATAATTTATTATAAAATTTAGGGTGTTACAAATGTACTTGCTATTGGTTGCGTTTCTTTGAGTCCCAGTCTTCAAATTAGCAATGTTCTTTAAATTGATACCTTCATGATTAACATTTTGTCTGTTAGTTCTTTGACTAAGGCCTCCAACTATATTCTTACTTTTCACACTGATCATTTTGTGATTCAGGAGCCAACACACTATATGATGATTGGCAGGGGTGATATGCAGCAAGGCTTATATTTCTATGCCACTACTTCTCCAAAGGTTGTTGGTGATACATCAAATCAGTGTGCTCATGTTGCTGCATCTTTACTTCCTTCTATTTTTCCTAATGTTTCTAATTCTATTGACAATCTTAAATGTCGGTTATGGCATTCTCGTTTGGGACATGTATCTGATGCTGTTTTTTAAACTTGTTGGCAATAAAATGAATTTTAGAATTGCTCCAAATTTTTCTTCTCATTCTTGTCATGTTTGTCCTTTGGATAAATTTCATAGATTATCCTTTGATGCTCATAATAATTTTTCTACTCATGCTTTTGACCTCATTCATTGTGATATTCGGGGTCCTCTAGCCCAACCTACTTATGATGGTCACACATATTTTTTTACTATTGTGAATGATTATAACAGATTTACTTGGTTATATTTGCTTAAACATATGTCTGATGCTGATTACCACATAAAGCATTTTTTCTCTTTTGTTCACGCTCAATTTAATAAGTCAATCAAATGCATTTAATCTGACAATGCCAAGGAGTTGGCTTTCACTAAGTTTTTGCAGGAATTAGGCATTGAGCACCAGTTCTCATGCCCTTATAGACCATAACAGAATTCAGTTGTTGAAAGAAAGCATCAACACCTCCTCAATGTAGCCCGAGCATTGTTTTTCCAATCCTAGATTCCTCTCAAATTTTGGGGTGAATGTGTCAGTAGTGTTGCTCACATCATCAACAAGACTCCTTCACCAGTCTTGGAGAATGCCACCCTTTATGAGCTTCTTTATCAAGTTGTCCCTAATTTTGATCATCTTAAAGTGTTTGGATGTCTGGCCTAAGTAGCTACCATACCTCAATGCATAACCAAATTCAGCCCTCGTGCCAAGCCATATGTCTTTGTTGGCTACCCTTTAGGCTACAAAGGATATAAGTTGTATGATATTGCTGCCAGGACCTTCATCATCTCTAGAGACTTCATAGATACTTTTTCACCATTAGCTAAATTAACAACAGTGAGAATTCAGTTGACACTTGCTGCACAATGAAACTAGCACTTACTGCAGCTAGACATAAATAATGCCTTCTTGAATGGCATTTTAGATGAAGAAGTCTTCATGCAATTACCACTAGGGTATACAATTGAGAGGGAGAACATGGTTTTTAAGCTTCATAAATCCATCTATGGGTTGAGAAAAGCCTCTAGGCAATGGTTCAACATGTTTTCTTCCACTGTTCAAATACATGGTTTCATTAGAAGCATGGCTGACAGTTCCCTTTTTACAAAAGTTTTAGGTTCCTCTCTTATTGTTCTCTTAGTTTATGTTGATGATATAATTTTGGCTAGTCCAAATCAAAATATTTTACATGAAACTCAAAAGGGTTTGGCGCAACATTTCAAACTTAAAGTAATTGGTCAGTTAAAATACTTTCTTGGGATAGAAATAGCAAAATCTACAAAAGGCATTCATTTATGCCAAAGAAAGTATAAACTCCAATTACTTGAAGATACTGGTTTTATTGATGCCAAATCCCTGCCAACTTCTATGGAGCCAAATCTGTCATTTTCTGAGGACACAACAGATTTGCTAGACGATCCGACTATCTATAGAAAATTGATTGGTAGACTCATGTACTTCACCGTTTCACGGTCAAACATATCCTTTTCTGTCAATAGACTTAGCCAATACATGAGTAAACCTAGAAAATGTTATTTACAAGTTTTTTTTAATCATATTTTGCAATATTTAAAATCTTGTCCAAGCCTAGGCCCTTTGTTTCCTGCTATTCCTAGTTTTAAAATTGCAGCTTATGTCGATGTGGATTGGGGAAGCTGCAGAACAACAAAGAAATTGACTACTGGGTTCTGTGTATTCTTGGGAGAATCATTGATTTCATCGAAGTCAAAGAAGTAATCCATAGTGGCTTTATCATCAGCGGAAGAAGAATACAGAGCGCTGGCAACACTAATTTCAGAATTGTTATGGATAAAACAACTATTAAAGGACTTTGAGATTAATGTTTCCAATACTATGGTCTATAGTGATAATATTTTGGCAATACATTTGGCATCCAATCCAAAAACTCATGGTAGGTCAAAACATATAGACATTGACTGCCATTTCATTCGAGAACATGTTGATTCTGGTTTCATCAAGCTGATACACGTTCCGTCCAAGCACCAACTGGCTGATTCTTTAACAAAGGCACTGCCAAGAGTCCAATTTCATCAACTCATATCCAGGTTGGGTTTACTTGATATCTTCACTCCAAATTGAGGGGGAGTATTGAACATATTGCTCTTATTTCATCTATGTTTGTTTAGTAAATTAAGTCTATTAAATTAATTCTAATTTTCCAGTTGGTTTCTTATACAATTAGGATCAGTTATAGGCAAGTTAGTTAGGAAGTTATTTTTTGTTTTTTCCCTTTTCATTCCAATTCAAGTGCTTAAATACATAGGGTTGTTTAGATGGGCACCTAAGAAGAAAAACTTTCTTTTGTAATCCTTTTTCATATTTTGTTCAATACAATTCAGTAATACATTTAATGAAATTCCTTCTTCATGATATAATAAACTTCAATACTAACTCCTCTAATTAGTTCCTTAGATAATATAAGTAATGATTTAGCTCTTTAAAAGTTTGTGACAAACTGGAAGTAGGTTTTTCATGTTAAAATTTCAAATTTAAATTATAAGAATTCGAAAGGACAATAATACTTCACGATGTACATAGATGCATCCTTTTTTCCTCTGAAAGAAGGATGAGATTCAAACAGAAACATTTGATACTAAAAATAATTGTAAATTCATAGCAATTTAGCATGGAATTAGAAAACTAATATTATATCAAAGCTTACACACACATTTGAGATACAGGGTAGCAAACACATTCCAACTTATCACGATGAAACCTGATTAACTAACCTAACTCATAAACATGTATAATCGCACTCTGTATAAAATACGGAAGATTTTAAACTTAAATATACAATTAATAAATAGATAGACATACTTCAAGATAAAGATATATATATATATATATATATATATATATATATATATATATATATATATATATATATATATATATATATATATATATATATATATATATATATATATATATATATATACACGGAAGTCTAAGATAGCTTCCAACTTTACTAAACCCAATACAAACCCACAGATAGAGAACACATTTTTCATCCTCTCATGTTGTTATCTACAAAATTCTTTTTACCATGAGTCTTAGCATGGTATTTTGAAATTGACCAAAAAGACGCCCAAACAATCCTCGTCCGAAAATTCAAAGTTAGATGGTGGACAAAATTCTCCATTCCACCAAGTATCAAAATTCAAGTCGTTTCAACCTGGCTTCAAAAACAAGGATTGACAGTTTTCAATTTTGCTTTCTAAGAGTAGTGAAAAATCTTCATTTTCGCCTTCTTCTCCTTCCTGTTCTGGGTTAGAAGAGGTTTGATTTTGAATTTGGGAAAGAAGACTTTGGAGAATATTTGAATCAATTTCTTGTTTTTGTTTAAGAGTTTTTAACTCTTGTTTTACAAGTTTAATTTCTTCTTGATGATTTTGGATAATAACAGGGTTCTGGGATTTTCTTTTTGCTCCTAAGATATTTGTTAAATCATAGGTGGTTCTTGGAAGTAGTTTTGATGAAGATGTGGAAGGCTGACTTTGTTTTGACTCAAAAGTATTTAGCAGCTTTCCTATTATTTCCTTTTGAAGTTTTGTATCTTCAACTTGTTTTATTATATCAAGAATTAATTCTTGATCTTTTGATAAAACATTGACTGATTTTGAACTAGATTCTGAATCACTAGGAGACTCGGAAGTTCCTAATTCATTAAACTGCAAAGGTTTATTATTTTCTGATGAACCTATTTCAAAATCTATAAATATTTGTTCTTCTGAGCATTCTAAGTATTGCCTTAATTTTTTGTATTATTTGTTCATCAATTTGTAATTCATGAAGTTTTTTATTTTTGTTGCAATATCTAGAGATGTGTCTGTTTGGCTACACATATAACAAGTTATTTGTTTTGAAGTTTGAGGTTCAAACTTCTTAAGAAAAGGTATTCTTTTTGTGAAAATTAGGTTTTCTTTGATTGTAAGAATTTTGTGGTTTGGATTTTTTATAGAATTCATGTTTACCTGGTTTGGAGAAAGACTTTCGGTGAGGTTTTTTATAAGTTTTTGAACAAGATCCTCCACAGTCTTTAGAAACATTTGTAGTGGGTATTTCGAATTGTTTGCAAAAAGACCCTAGTTCTTGCCTAGTTCTTTTCATTTCCCATTTTAGATGTTTTTGAAGTTTTAAATCTTGACATATTTTTAAACCTTTTTTTTTAGTGAAGCTAACAATTCCCCATAAGTTAAATGGTTATATGGAATTTGGTTTACCACATAGACTTCTTTAATTTTGTTTCTATAAGTCCTGCAAGGAATTTCTCCTTCCATAAAGGTTGGTTTGAGTCTTCCCTAAGCATAACTCTAGTTAGGAAAGTGTTTTTGTAATATTGAAAATCAGATAGCTTTTTACATCTGAGGTTTGAAAGAAGTTCTGCATTTTTGTCTTTTAATTGAGATGGATCACCGACGAAGTGCAAGCTAATTGTGTGAAGAAGTGTTGCAACTACATCAGCTATTGGGTTTCCTATCTCGTCAAGGATGGGAATTCCTTCCTCTGTGGTTTGGAATGCATTCAAAATTTCTAAGTGTTGAGAAGGTGTGAGATGGTAATCCCACCATTCTTTAAGCTGTCCGGAGAACCCTGCTATTAGGAGTTCTGCTATGGCTTTGTCAGGTGTATTGGCTTGGGTTTCGTAGGCATTTGATGCCATTGTCATTTGTTGAAGGAGACTTAGGATGTTGTACTCAGACATACCATCTATGTTCCATTCATAGACAGTACTGGCATTGAATTTAGATTGAGAAAAGACGTTAAGTCTGTTCTCAATTCCTAGGTCTGGTGCTGTAACCATGGCTAAAGGTTGACCCGTTTGCCATTGGAGTCTGCATAGGTTTTGTTTTTCTTGTTTAACTTCAAAGACTTGATCTAAAGTTGTGGCTGTTTTTTCTAAAGAGTCCTTAACTATTAAAGGTGAAGAGGTAGAAGATTGTTCTACTCTACTTAGTTGGTCTCTCAAGGCTTGGGTAAATTCTGATTTGCCATCTTTAAACAATTTTTGACTTGTTTTTGAAATTTGAAAAGGTTTAAAGACTGGGTTTTTTAATTTCAACTCAGTTGTCTCAACAGGGGATACAACGGTAGTCTGTTGGTTTTCTTCTATCTTAGTTTAGGACATTATATTTCTCAGGGCACCATAACCCCTATTTTGGAATGATTGTACGTCAAAAGAATTATTATACTATTAAAAAATAAATTCTTTCAATTGTCATGTGCATCACAAAATTTCAAAGTGATTTACACAATCAAATTTTTTTTTACTTCGCATCGAGTGTAAATCAGCAACAAAAGTTTTACAAAAAGGTGTTCAAAACATTGCATCAAAACAAATTTTTGCCAGATGGAAATCTATCCTTAGTATTTTTGATTTTGACATAGAATTTATTAAAGGAGACCAAAACTCAATTCCAGATTTTCTAAGCAGAGAATTTCTCCAAAACAGGACTTGAGCGATGCCCAGAAAATCCAAGAACGCCCGAGGTTCAAAGGGTACAAATCAAAGGGTGAAGCTTATATAGAATGCAGAAAATGAAAACAAGATCCATAAATGGTTATGCGAAATCATGGCAAAGTGAAATAAGGCAAGGTTCATATCAAAAGCAAAATGCAAACATGCAACAATTTTGTTTCGGATGCACAAGATTAGCTAAAGCTGCAGGTGCAGAGCATACTTATGTTTAGCAAAAATGAAAGATATGTATATGATTTTTTTTTTTTTGCATAATAGTACTTACAATAGGTTTTGGAAAACTGAAATGAAAGATTACAAATTTATGAAATTTGAGACACTCAAGATTTCTAAGAGAACACCCTATAGATAACTCTCCGTGTTCTAAAACTTTGATTTTGAAGTGAAGAGGAGCCTTCCTTTTATAGCCAAAGATGTCTCCTCTATTGTTGGCTTGCGTAGTGGAGGAAATGATGAAATTCCTTCTGCTTTTTGAATTTTAAACTAGGTGGCAGACAAGTATCATGCTTTGTCTTTTGATGAAATTTCCACGAAATTTCTTTGGTTTTGTTTGCTTCTGATAAATTTCCACGATTTTTTTTAAACAACATTGGGGTAGGCCCATTAATTTACAAATTTGTATTGGGCCCTAATTTTAGACCAAATTTTTTTTTATTTTTTAGAGGTGAAGATACCAAAATAGTCGTCTTCATTTTCATCTTCCAAGTTCATGGAAGCTTCTGAAGTAGTACCTGAGGAAAATTTTGACGAGTTGGTCTTGCTTTTTAGAAGCTGAGCCATAATCTCAAAATATTCATCTTTAGTTTTTTGAGCTGCCACCTATGTTTGGGCAAATGATTTTTGGGCCAAGAATTGAGTCTGCATTGGGTGTGATTTCGTCAATCCTTGTTTTTGAAGCCAGGTTGAAACGGCTTAAATTTTAATACTTGGTGGAATGGAGAATTTTGTCCACCATCTAACTTTGAATTTTCGAACTAGGATTGTTTGGGCGTCTTTTTGGTCAATTTCAAAATACCATGCTAAGACCCATGGTAAAAAGAATTTTGTAGAGAACAACATGAGAGGGTGAAAAATGTGTTCTCTGTCTATGGATTTGTATTGGGTTTTGTAAAGTTGCAAGCTATCTTGGACTTCCGGTTTTAGAATTTTAGGGATGGAGCCATATAGTTTCCACCAATAGCCAGGTATGACTAAACTTATTGTTTTGGATGAGGAAAACATTGTACCAAGCCTGTTGGTAGTCCCAATAATTGAATGTCCTACAATGGTTTATTGTGGTTTTGAAGTCATGTGGGAACTGTTTTGGGGTATAAAGGTTTGGTCCCCATTCTGAAGGTGGGATTATTTTATGGATTTTTGAAGTGGAGTAGTATATTGGGCCTTCTTTTGGGTTGTCTTGAATTTTTATTAAACTCGTCAATTCAAGAATAGATTTATAGTAAGATTGGGGTTTTGATAAATCCCATGGTTTGAAAAACCAGCCTTATGGGAAAAAATTTGAGATGACCAATTGAGGATTTCTATTAGAATAGTGATCCTCTATTGTCCAAATATTTTGAAATTCTTTTTTAATGAAATACTCATATTTTAGTTTAAAGTTTGGTACAACAATATAAGATTCATTTGGTTTCAAAGTAATTTTTGAAAATTCCTCTTGAGGAAGTTTTGAAATGATTTTATAGGATAATCCCTCTTGTGAAGGTTTTGAGATAATCTTTTGAGAAGGGATTTTTGAAGATTCTCCCCTTTCAAGTTTTTGAGAAAATGGCAGTTCCATCGGCAGACATTCAATCTCTTTTGGGAGCTCCCGAAGCCTTGCGGCTTTTTGCAAGTTAATGTCTTATGCTATTAAACCACTCATTGCTGCAAAGTTTTGGGGTGCCATAAGCTGTTGGCCTTTAAGCCATTTTTGGATTTCATTTTGGGTTTCTTCTTCTTCTTCTTCAACTACTTTTGCCCAAGACTTGATGGGTTTTGCAGAAGAAATAGGTTTTGGGTTTTCTTCTGGTTGGTCCTGTTGGACCTCAACTCTTTTGGATTTTCTAGGCATCGCTCAAGTCCTGTTTTGGATAAATTCTATGGTTAGAAAATCTTGAATTGAGTTTTGGTCTCCTTTAATAAATTCAATGTCAAAATAAAAAATACTTAGTATAGCTTGCCATCTGACAAAAATTTGTTTTGATGCAATGTTTTAAATATCTTTTTGTCAAACTTCTTTTGCTGATTTACAATCGATGCAAAGTAAAAAATTTTGATTGAGTAAATTACTTTGAAATTTTGTGATGCACATGACAATTGAAATAATTTCTTTTTTAATAGTACAATAATTCGTTTGTCAATCATTCCAGTGCACGGATGTATACTGAACAATGCATTCTTTGTCATTTAATTTTTGTTTAAGAATTCCCCCATATCCTATATCTGACACATCAGTTTCAACAATCTTTTGTGCTGATGGGTCTGCTAGATGTAGGAAAGGTATTTCTTTAACTTGTTTTTTGATTAATTGGATGGTTCTAGTATGTTCTTTTGACCAAGCGATAGGGTTTTTCTTTAACCTATCACGAAGAAGTTTTGCTATTCTATTGATGTTTGGACAAAAATCTAAGACATAATTTAGGCTTCCCAAAAACCATTGCAATTGGGTTTTGTCAAGAATTTTGTCCAGATATTTATCCGCGAATAATAAGGACCTTTCAATAGGGGTTATGGTGCCGTGAGAAATATAATGTCCTAAAAAACGGATTTTAGTTTGGAAAAGGGAAAGTTTTGACTTTGAAACAACCAGTCCATTTTTCTTCACAACCATAAAGAAATTTTTAAGGTGTTTAAAATGTTTTACCCTTCCGTCTTTATATTGTATTACTTCTCTTAAATTGTTGTTTGGTTTTGAGTGTTCAGGAGACTGTGGTTTAACAGCTCCTTCCAGAATCCATTCTTCAAGAAGATCTATATGTTTCCAAAATATGGTTTTTGGAATTACTATATTTGCTTTTGTTAAATCAGTTTGTAAGAATAGGGTTTCACCCTTTTGATTTTCAATATTTTTTGTAGCGGTAACGGCTAAAAACATTGCTTTGTAATGCACTCTGTAAATAATAGCTACAGGAATAGATCCTGTTAACATGTTGTAATTATGAGTTTTGATTTGTAATATAAGGGATTTTAAGATGTTTGGGTCTTTCAAGGATAAAGAAAGATTTGGATAACATTCAAACCAAATTGGTCCTTGACACAAACTAGATTCAATTGTACTTATTATTGAATCTTGAAAGTTTAAGAACCTTGCTTCTCGTAAGACACATAGGATTGAAGTGTTTAATCTTCCCTAGTTAGGGGTTTGATACCTACTTGGACAAGACCTATATGTATGAAATTATAGTTCCCGTTACGGTGTTTTTCCAGTGTTTTTGGAGAAAGAAGATCTATTGTTTAAAAAGGGTTTGACAAAGGAACATCTCTTTCTTCAACTTTGATTACGAAGTCGGTTTTGAGTAAGTTTTTGAAAATGTTAGTTTCATAAACCTGATCCTTTTTTATTTTTGGAATTTGCCGATTGTTAATTGATTTTTGAAAATCTTCAATAGTAATCTCTTCACTATTGATAGGTTCCTTTTGTCCTGACAGGTTTTGGGTAGAAGGAGTGGTAAACGAAGAAGTTCTACAAAAGAAGTTATTCATATTTGAAATTTTTCTTTTTAATTAGCAAAAACTTTCAAAGGATTCACTGCCCTGAAACGCCTGTTTGTCGGCTTAAACACGGGACTTACTACCCAGAAACTATCATTTTCCTAATTAAAATTACGAATTTTAAATACTTGTAACTAATTTTATATAACTTATTCCCCCCAAGCTCTGATACCAAGAATGCCCGAGAATCAAAGGGTACAAATCAAAGGGTGAAGCTAATACAGAATGCAGAAAATGAAAACAAGATCCATAAGTAGTTATGCAAAATCATGGCAAAAATTTGTTTCTGATGCACGAGATCAGCTAAGGCTGCAGGTGCAGAGCATACTTATGGTTTTGCGTAATGAAAGATATTTAAATGAACAATAAATTTATTGCATAATTATACTTACAATAGGTTTTGGAAAACTGAAAATAAAGATTACAAGTTTTGACAAAGTGAGACACTCAAGATTTCTAAGAGAAAACTCTAAAGACAACTCTGTGTTCTAAAAACTCTGATTTTGAAGTGAAGAGGAACCTTCCTTTTATAGCCAAGGATGTCCTCTGTTGCTGGCTTGTGTAGTGGAAGAAATGATGAGATTCCTTCAACTTTTTTAATTTTCAACTTGGTGGCAGAAAAGTGCCATGATTTTGTCTTCTGATGAAATTTCCACAAAATTTCCTTGGTTTTGTTTGCTTCTGATAATTTTTTTTTAATTTTGTTAATTCCAATTTTGCCCTTTTTGCAATTTTTTTTTAAAACAACATTGGGCTAGGCCCGTTATTTTACATATTTGGATTGAGCCCTAAATTTGGACCAATTTTTCAATTTATTTTGTAGGGGTGAAGATACCAAAACAGTCGTCTTCATTTTCATCTTCCAAGTTCATGGAAGCTTCTGAAGTAGTACCTGAGGAAAATTTTGAGGAGTTGGTCTTGCTTTATAGAAGTTGGGCCATAATCTCAAAATCTTCATCTTCAGTTTTTGCAGCTGCCAACTGTGTTTGGGCAAATGATTTTTGGGCCAAGAATTGAGTCTGCATTGGGTGTGGTTTCGTCAACCCTTGTTTTTGAAGCCACGTTGAAACGACTTGAATTTTGATACTTGGTGGAATCGAGAATTTTTTCCACCATCTAACTTTGAATTTTGGAACCAGGATTGTTTGGGCGTCTTTTTGGTCAATTTCAAAATACCATGCTAAGTCCCATGGTAAAAAGAATTTTATAGAGAACAACATGAGAGGGTGAAAAATGTGTTCTCTGTTTGTGGGTTTGTATTGGGTTTTGAAAAGTTGGAACTATCTTGGACTTCCAGTTTTAGAATTTCAGGGATGGAGTTCTCTGTTTGTGGGTTTGTATTGGGTTTTGTAAAGTTGGAAGCTATCTTGGACTTCCGGATTTAGAATTTCAGGACCCATATAGTTTCCACCAATCGGCAAATCATTGAGGGATTTTTGAGGCATCCATGGTAAGATTAAAGAAAAATAGCCAGGTATGACTAAATTTTCTTGTTTTTGATGAGGAAAACATTGTACCAGGCATGTTGGTTGTCCCAGTAATTGAATGTCCTACAATAGTTTATTGTGGTTTTGAAGTCAAGTGGGAAATGTTTTGGGGTATAAAGGTTTGGTCCCCATTCTAAAGGTGGGATTATTTTATGGATTTTTGCAATGGAATAGTCCACTAGGCCTTCTTTTGGGTTGTCTTGAATTGTTACTGAACCCGTCAATTCAAGAATAGATTTATAGTAAGACTGGGGTTTTGATAAATGCCATGGTTTGAAAAACCAGCCTTCTGGGAAAAATTTTGAGATGACCAATTGAGGTTTTCTATTATAATAGTGATCCTCTATTGTCCAAATATTTTGAAATTCTTTTTTAGTGAAATACTCAGATTTTGGTTTAAAGTTTGCTACAACAATCTGACATTCATTTGGTTTCAAAGTAATTTTTGAAAATTCCTCTTGAGGATGTTTTGAAATGATTTTACAGGATGATCCCTCATGTGAAGGTTTTGAGATAATCTTTTGAGAAGGGTTTTTGAAGATTCTCCCCTTTCAAGTTTTTGAGAAAATGGCAGTTCCATCGAGAGACATTCGATCTCTATTTGGAGCTCCCGGAGCCTTGCGTCTTTGTGCGAGTTAATGTCTTCTGCTATTAAACCTCTGATTTCTGCAAAGTTTTGGGGTGCCATAAGCTGTTGGCCTTTAACTGAAACATTTGATACTAAAAATAATTGTAAATTCATAGCAATTTAACATGGAATTAGAAAACTAATATTAAATCAAAGTTTACACACACATTTGAGATACAAGGTAGCAAAGACACTCCAACTTATCACGGTGAAACCTGATTAACTAACCTAACTCATTAACATGTATAATCGCACTTTGTATAAAATATGGAAGATTTTAAACTTAAATATACAATTAATAAATAGATAGACATACTTCAAGCATATATATATAGCCTCTCTAAGCGTACAAATACTTAAACAACTGTTTTATGTCTCCTTAAAAAACAAATTTTCTACTTGATAAAAAAACTTCAAATTATTTTTTACTTCATAAAAATACCTAACATACTAATTTTCTGAAAACTAAAACTGATAAAATCTAACATTGTCTCAGCAAATATTAAATCAGTTAATTAACAAATATTAAATTAGTTGCTAATGAAGATAGTAGGGATCGGAGAAATATTAGTTATAAATTGAGAAACCATGAGACAAGTAGTGAGCACATTGTTAACAGGAGAAATATTAGTTATAAATTGAGAAATCATGAAACAAGTAGTGAACACATTACTAACATAAGTTCTTGGAGTGGTACAACGTATATACACACTATTTTCTTCTTCAACTAAAAGATGAAAAATTCTACATGAGTTCTTGATGGTGTTGTGGAACAGTTGAAATGTTTTATTTTATTTTTTGAAAAATATAGAATAAATGGATTTAAAAATGTTATGTTTAATTTTAGTTATTAAATAAATTATTAATAATTTAATTATTAACTTTTGAAAAGGTTATTTTCGCTTTAGGCCTCACTACGTGTTGGGCTGACCCTGTATATACATTTACGTCATAATTATACACATGGGAGCAAGAATCTAAAAAATGATTATTAATCAAATGACTCAAACAAAAAGCTATAACTGACACCTTGGCCATTCCAAACATGGCAAACTCCTCATCATTCAAGACAAGAACCTCCAGTACAACCTATGTACGAAGTAGAAGGAATGTAGTATCCTCAACTACAATCTTCTTCTCATTGGAACGTAAGAATATGTTGGATCATTTATTGGAGTTATGCTGTAAATCTTAAAAAAGAAAATGATGAAAGTTGCACAAATGAATTCTAAAGCATGTGTATCATACTAAGTTTTAGGTTCGATTCGCCCCCACCAATCTATGTATACTGGATGCAAACGGGTTAACCGGCGAATTCCCTTCAGAATACTTTGGAATCCTTGAAGTGAATTGCACATTCACATCAAACTTATCGATCAACAATAGTTTACAGAATAAAGTTCCTTCAGTTACTCTCGTGCACTAGATAAAAGAAGAAATGACTCATAAATATTTGTGATAGAATGTTTTACTATATAAAATGAAATTTTCTTCTCCTTTCTGCCTCTAAAGTATCTCTATTTTTAGAGAAACTCATACCAATTGATGAAAGAAAATAACTCTTGAAAAAAATTGTTAACGCTTGGTAACTTAACAGATGCATTGGTTCAATGGCTAATAGATGCATTAAACCGAAGCATTACAACCACTTGACCAAGTGATACACTAAGTTATTTAATTTTGATACATTAATATAACCATTAGAGAATTCCAAATATATTTTGGAAATTCCCCTCACAATCTCCCACCATTTTCAAAATATAGCTAAATTTGTTATTCCAGAAATCTCATGGTTTCAGATAAAGGTATCTTACAATTTGAACCATTACTTGGTAAATTATGTTTTCAATCATCCCCGAATAGATTCGTAGACAAGTTTTGAACCAACTATTCATTAGAACAAGTGTGCATAATTCACACATGAAATCTCGGTACAATTGATCGAGTTATAAAGATCATGCATTTGATAAGGCCTTGTGTCTTATATCCTTTTCATGAGAATTTAAGAGTCAAGTCCTTGAACTCTATGAAGCAGGCTCACTTCATTCTCATATAGGTGGACTATATATCAGAAATGCACCCATAATTATTCTCACTTCATTCTCATATAGGTGGACTATATATAGGTTCCTTTCAAATATTTTAATACTTTATTAATAGCATCTCAATGTTATTTACTTGAATTGCTTGTACCGACTTAATCTTTCAACAACATATGTTATATCAAGTTTGGTACAAGTCATGAATTATATCAAGCATCCGATTACCTTTTGTATTCTGGATAGTGTTGACCAATTATCACCTAACCATGACACTTTTGCCAATTAATCTCTTCACTTTGTATCACGTACAATTAATAAACATATCAATAGTCACATACTTAAATACCTTTTACTATATTTAATAAGCATCTCAATTTAAAATTGTCATCTACTCCTTAACAAATAAGAACTCATTTCATTTATATTAAAGAAACCATTTCTTCATAGTTATATTATAACTAATACATGCATCATAAATTCTATTTATTAATTAAAGTTTCATATTTAAATAGGTTCTATGATAAATTCAAATAAGTATCATAATAGAAAATAAACAACGAATAAAATCGTTAAGATTTTCTATTAGTTTCTTCCATAAACATTTGTCAACTTACAATAATTCAAAATAGATCCAAATCATTTTTATTATCAAGGCAAGCAAGAAACATTTACATTCATACTATCATGCGCATCTACTATGAGATCATCCATTCTAAATAAAAATAAAACTTCTTGCATGAACCAATTAAAACCCCACTTGATATTTATGAAAGTTACTTACACTACTTTTATAATAAACTAGTACACAAACATGCATAATTAGTCAAACATATGAATGCTAATAAAATTACATAGTTGTTAGTATCAAAATTTAAACTTGTTGTAGTATTACAATTATGAGTATTTCATAAAATTTTAGAACTATATAAACTTTATGATCTACAACCATGGTAATTAACGTCTACGCCAATTTTATGTCCAAAATTAAAAGGTTCAATATAATTTTTACAACATATTATTATTCCAATTTTTGCGTTTCTTTTTGTCAACAATTTCAAGATATAAGATTTGAAACAAAAATATCAACCAAGAGTCAAACTTATACAATGTCACTAATAAAAATCAAGATATAAACTGATTTTCAAAATCCAAACAAACAAAATTTATGCATATATAAACCACAATAAAATTATCATCAATTTTATATGCTAGCAAGTCGGCAACAAGACATGCAATCAAGAGAATATACTATCTTTAACTTAATATATAAATATCAAACATATAATATATTAATATAAATTGATTATGTACCTTTCATCGTAGTCATAAATATGTGATTGTTCATCTTCTTTAAAGAAGCAGTCATTATACAAAAATAAATTAAAACCAAAATCAAATCTAAAGATTGTTGGATATTTTGTTGGGAGAATGCTGCAAATCTTGAACAAGAAGATGATGAAATTAATGATGATGAAGGCTGCACAAATAAATTCTAAAGCGTGTGTATCACACTAAGCTTTAGGTTCGATTCGCCCCAACCAATTTATGTTATTCCACTTTGGAATCCTTGAAGTGAATTGCACATTCACATCAAGTTTATCGATCAATGATAGTTTATAGAATAAAATTCTTTCAGTTACTGTCGTGTAGTAGAGAAAAAAAGAAATGACTCAGAAGTATTTTTCTCCATTTGAGGTTGCATATGGTTTTAACCTACTAACTCCACTTGATTTGCTTCCTTTACCTCTTAGTGATGATGTTTTTCATAGGGATGCCGAAGAAAGAGTCAAGTATGTCAATGACCTACATGCTAAAGTAAAGACCAATATTGAGACGAAAATGGAACACTATGCAAAGAATGCCAACAAGAGTGGAAAGAGAATGGTCTTTGAACCCGGTGATTGGGTTTGTGTTCACTTAAGGAAGGAGAGGTTTCCCTTCTTAAGGAAATCCAAGCTTCAACCAAGAGGTGATGGCCCCTTCAAGGTGTTGGAGCGGATACATGAGATTAGGGATTTTTTAACTTAAAAATAACGATTTGACATATTTTAAATGATGCAAGATGTAATTCCATGATATAGAACCATCTAAATATATTAATTATTCATATGTCATTAATTAATTTACAAATATGAAAATTTTCTAAAGTTGAAAGGTAATTTTTTTACGGTGTTTATTTTCGATTTTATAGGTGTTAATCACTCTACATCATCGTATTATGCAGTGGCAGAGCTTGACTAAAAAGCTTGGGGTGGCCGGCATAAAAATGTAATGTATAAATTAAATATATAAATAATATTATATAGAAAAAAAATTAAGTTGTAATAAACACAGTGAAGTATCAAATAATTTAACTACATGACTTAAAAATACCTTAACTTGAAATCATCAATAATAGACTCAGAACTGATACTTGCAGCAATTTTCCTTTCAATATAAATTGTCATGCTATCTGCCAAAAAGTCAGCTTCCATCTTGTTTCTTAACCTAGATTTAATAATTTTCATTGCTGAAAAAGATCTTTCACTTGTGGCAGTAGAAATTGGAAAAGTCATCAAATAATTTAACTACATGACTTAAACACAGTGAAGTATCAAATAATTTAACTACATGACTTAAAAATACCTTAACTTGAAATCATCAATAATAGACTCAGAACTGATACTTGCAGCAATTTTCCTTTCAATATAAATTGTCATGCTATCTGCCAAAAAGTCAGCTTCCATCTTGTTTCTTAACCTAGATTTAATAATTTTCATTGCTGAAAAAGATCTTTCACTTGTGGCAGTAGAAATTGGAAAAGTCATGATAAGACGAAGTAGTCTATCAATCAAGTAGAAATTTTGTGTCTTTTCAGTTGCAACCAAAAATTAGCACAATTCTTGGATAGTTGATAAATTCTTCAAATTTAAATCTTGGCGAGCATCAACCAAGAAATGTTGGAGTTGAAATTTCAAATTAATCTTCTCTTGCATATTGAAATCCATAGGGTAATATTTTTCAACTAGAGTGCAAATTTTTTCAATGTAACCTAACCTTGTTGAAGACGAGAGCGTCCAAATCTTGTTGTTGAATGAACATCGTTGAGATCAGGAATCTCAATATCATGTTTTTCACAAAAAGTCTTCACTTCAGTAAATAATGCATCCCAACCATCGTTTCTCAATGCTTGAATAAGAGACTTTGTTGTTCCAACCAAACACATGGCATTAACTATATCCTGAGATTGTTGTTGTAAGGCTTGACAAAGTATATCAGTTATCCCCATGATTTCTTTCATCAAATGCAAGATAAATATAAAATCAAACACCTTCAAATAATTATAAGCACTATCAGCATCCTCACATGTAGAATAACTTACTCTTTCATTTGTAATTTTTTTAAAACAGTACAAGTTGCGTCATACATATTTATCAAGCTACAAATAGAAGAGAAATGTGATCCCCACCGAGTATCCCCAGCTCGTTTCAAAGTACCAATTTTATTTATACCTTTACCAGTTACAATCTCATCAATTTCTAGCAAATGTGCAATTTCCTCTAATTGAGCAGCTTGTAACTTATCATGAAGCTTAGTAGAAGAAAAAACAATATTAACAACAAAAGTTAGCTTCTCAAAAAATTTATGAATTGGAACAACTTCTCTTGATGCAATAACCAAAGCAAGTTGCAATCGTAGGCAAAACAATGGACATAGTATGCATAAGGACAATCTTTCATAAATAGTGCTTGTAAACCGTTCCATTCTCCTCTCATATTACTAGCACCATCATACCCTTGACCACGCATGTTAGAAACATCAAGATTATGTCAAGAAAGTATATCGCATACTTCTTCTTTCAGAATTAAAGCTGTAGTGTCTTTAACATGTGCCACAAAAAAAAAATCGCTTTTGTATTAAACCAACATTGTCAACAAATCTTAACACAAGAGACATTTGTTCCCTTTTTGATTCATCACGAGCTTCATCTACAACGAATCAAAATTTAGAATCACCAATTTCTTCATAGATATGTTTTCTCACCCTACTAGAAAGAATATGCAAGATTTCTTTTTGAATTTGATGTGAAGTATACTTGGAATTATATGGAGCATTTTCAAACACAACTTTCGTAACTTCATCATTGTAAGTTGCCAAGAGTTTTATCAATTGAAGAAAATTGCCTTGATTTCTTGACCCGCTAGTTTCATCATGTCCTCTAAAAGCACAAGCTTGAAGTGTTAACTAACGAACAATGTCAATTGATGTCTTGAGACGTATCCGATTCTTCAAAATTAGTTCCGAGCTTTGCACTTGAAAAGTACTCCTAATATGTCCATCTTGATTCAACAAGTCTAGACAAGCTTTCATTGCATTGTTGTGTGGTGAGCAAGGATCTATCCCTATGTGTTTAAGAAAGGCGCAAACTTTTCCATTTTTAATTTTCTTCCAATTTCTAAAACCTGTACCAATGAAGACATATGATCCGGGACGTCCACTTCGTCTTTTGCTAAATAGATAGCATGGTAAACAATATGCAGCATCTTTAGAAGGTGAATATTCTAGCCATGAAGAAAATATGTTAAACCAAGAATATTGAAACCGTCTGGGATGAACCTCGTTGTCAAATAAAGGATATTCTTCTAAATTTATTTGATAAGACCAAATTTTAGATAAGCTCTTCGTATTGCATCCAATTTATTTGGTGGATATTGCCAAATTTGAGGGCGCTTTCCGGCGTCACGTTCTAAACATTTCTCAAAGTCATCTTCGAAAACTCTAGGAACCTTGGAAAGATGATTCTCATTTTCTTCAATTCTTGGATTCTTAGAGATAGTTTCAGATGTAGAAGTTATAATTTCTTCATCTCTTTCACTCTCACAAATTTTCCTCTTAAAAAAAGAATCAATATTTTTACTCTTCTTCATTCTCACAAACTTATCTAAATCAACCAATTTAGGAAACATAAAACATCTTTTCAGTGAAAATTAAACACTTTATATTATATGCAACAAAAAAAACTCAAACACTTTATATGGACGTAAAATCAAACACCTTATATGCAACAACAAAAAAACTCCAAACAAACAAAACTCCAAACAAAAATCAGCAATAACATCTAACATAAAATCAGCACTAACAGCACTAAAAATCAGCACTAACATAACTGCAAACATCAATCAACACTAACAGCACTAAAAATCAGCACTAATAACTCCAAACATCAATCAGCACTAACATCTAACATAAAATCAGCACTAACAAGCAACAGCCCTAAAAATCAGCACTAACAACTCATAAAATCAGCACTAACAGGCAACAGCACTAAAAATCAATTCTGAATTTCTGACGATAAACGAAAATATGAAAATTGAAATCCAAACCTTTTGAGTTTTGACGATTGATGAACGGCCAAGACGGAGGCGATCTGACGCGATTTGAAGGCGGCGAGCAGATGAGCCATTTGAAGGCGGTGACGCGACGAGCAGATGAGCAGAGGCGGCGACGCGACGACGACGAGCAGATGAGTGAACAGAAAGAAGAAGAAGGCGAGCAGAGGTCGGCGACCGTGAATTTGGAGGGAGAGAGCAGATGCGCACCGCGGAGGAAGAGAGAAAGAGGAAGGCTGGGCCTGGGTCACTGGGTGGAAGAGAGAGGAAGAGAGAGAGATACTGAATTAGGTTTAAGGTAATATTGTAATTTCTTAAATTTCATAAGGGCATTTTGGTCATTTTACCTATAAATTTGTTTTTGGGGTAGCCGAGGCCCCCTATCCCTACGGTGCTCCGCCCCTAGTATTATGCATCATATTATTTAAAACATGTTGAAAAATCAAAACTGTCAACTTTTAAAATAATCAATTTCGTGAATTAATAAAAATAAAAGGATTAAAACTGTAATTAAACTAATAATATTTATGAAAGAACTAACCTGGTGTGTTTGATTTTACGTTCTCTAAATCCCAACCATATTTATCTCAATCCAATAAGATAATACTAGTAGTAATTTTCAGGTTGATCTCATTTAGAAAGTTTGCCAACCGAAAACAAAACAAACACAGTATGGATCACCATCCTTTTATTATTCTTTCTTTTTCTTTGCATTTATTGTTGGGTTAGAAACAAAAAGGATTTATGACTTTTGTTACAGCTTCTCCCACCCTTAGATTGAGAGAGAATATGTAAAACAACAAAAGTCCTTCAATTTTAATAAATTGAAGAGAAATTGAGGACAAGAGTAGGAGGAGATAATTAAAAAAAAAAAATTGATTCCTTTTCAAAAACACGCTAGATCATTCAAGGTTCGAAAAGTAATCCGTATTTTTTTGTAAGAATAATATGTTTTTTCTGTAAGAAAGGTATGCATTTTATATGATAAATTGCACAACTAAAAGAATTGATTAATCAATAGTTAAAATTTTAATAGTTTGTTTTACATGTTCATGATTTGATTTAAACACACAAAGAGGAATCTTTTCAATAATGCAAAATTTCATTTTCTGTAATGACATATATAACGAGACATAACATAAGGTTCCTGGTTATGAATACAATTAATTGAGTAAAAATTAAGCCAAGTTTATACATTACAATAATACCTCGTGTATCACATTAGTGAGTTGGTGAAAATCTAGAATTAGTGAGTTGGTGAAAGTTTATGAATACAACACATGGTCTCTCTCTACTTAAAGGCCTAAACCACCCCAACACAATACGGATCATCTCTTAAGTGATATTCTCCTCCTCCCTATCCTCTTATTCAAGGTAATGTTTCTTCATTATTTTCATTTTCATCTTTCCTAATCCCATCCATTGATGTCACTTTCCATGCATGCATGCATGCTAATCTTTATCAAAAATATTTTACCAAATCTTTTAAATTGTAACCATTTGCTGTCTCTTTATTTACAACTCGGACATTAAATAAATCTAATTAGTGACAAAATGAAGTATTATTATATTTCAAAATATAAATAAAAATATGTTAAGAAATAATATATTTGATTTAAAATTTTAAACTAAATATATTAATTTTCTTTGATTAATTTTTTATTTATATTTTGAAGCAAAAGGAATTTGTTCGATCCAATGCCAATTCTTTCATAACTATTTAGCAGGTCTGTTAACATTCCATTACTTTTTTTGTGATAAAAAATCATCGAATCTAAAAACTAAAATAGTATTGGTTCGATTTGCATTGACTATTCAATTTTTGTCAGCACATTATTATATATTTATATTATATCAAATATATAGCTAAAAAAACATAAATATATATATATGAATAAATCAAATTACACCAATGAAATATTACATTAATATTATACTATTTAATAATATTTTATATGAATTTTATAAAATTTATTATTAAACTGAAATCGCATCTATAAATTTTGACATTAATCCATAATCATTTGCATGTCATCGAGATACATCAAGATTAACATTATATAAAGTTACACCGCTGTCATTAATCTTAACACATCAACATGACATTTGAAATGATTAGCAATTAATACAAAAAATTATATATAAATATGATTTATATGATAGTAACTTTCATTCCTACGGTTGATTTTGAAAAAAATCATCTCACACGATGTTATTGATTGAATTCAACTCTTCAAGTATAATTCAATATATCTTTATATATATATATATATATATGTGTGTTAATAATTAACTGAGATAAATATTAATGAGTGTCCTAAAAAGAGCGTATATAAATGTTCTAAAAAAATAAATTATTATGAGAAATTATATATTTAATGCTTTAAGAAGATATATTCTTACATTTTCAATAAATAATTATTAAGAATCGTGAAACAATGCTTTAGGCTCTCTAACGTAATTAATTATTATGGTTGATAGTGAGACAAGAGCACTTCACAAAAGAAAATGAAGATAATCATTAACGTAATAGATTCAACAATGGTGCGGTCACCAGAGAAGGTTGCACGGAGAACGGTTTGGAACTCTAACGTCGATTTGAAGTCAATCAATATGCACACGTCTAGTGTTTACTTCTACAGAAGAAATGACACTTACAGTTCCAATTTCTTTGACGCCAAGGTTATGAAGGAAGCTCTGAGCAAAGTGCTTGTTACGTTCTATCCAATGGCTGGACGTTTTCGCTACGACAAAGACGGTCGTGCTGAGATTGACTGCGATAATCAAGGAGTGCTCTTTGTCGAAGCTAACACCGATACAGTCATAGATGATTTTGGTGATTTTGCATCCACGCTTCAGCGTAGTCAACTTATCCCTGTAGTTGATTATTCGGGTGGAATCGGAACGTATCCTCTTTTGGTGTTACAGGTGTGTTTCAATGATAGAAATAATTTTGTTTTCAAATTCATTTCACACATTTTTTTAAATTTATTTTATGCTAAGCTAATTCAAATGAAAGGACCAAAAAAACCTTATAAATTAGTCGTCAATGTTGAAGTGAGAGGAATATATATATATATATAATTCTTTCTTAAATCCTTGGAGGGACTTTTTTTGTGTTTTCAGGAAAAATATGTCTAGAACTTTTTTAACTGAATTTTCTTAAATATATCAACAATGTTATTTTTTGTACAAAAACTTAGAAATTTCATTGTCATTTTTAACTAGAACCCACAAAATTCACTATGAATTTCAAGAAAATTCATACATTCATCAAATCTATAACTCAAATATTCAAATAAACTCATATTTTCATTTCTAAAAATATAAAATCCATCAAATAAAGAACTCGCACTTTAAGATTTGATCAACAAATCACCATGACAATATCTTCTTTTTCTTTCTATCATTCTCCAAATCCAATCCCTAACCTAAATCTTAAAATGTGAATTCCTTATTTGATATTGTTGCACATGAAAATATGAGTTTATTTGAAGATTTGAGTTATGAATTTGATGAAAATATGAATTTTGTTAAAATAGTTACTAATTTTTCGAATTTCTGCAAAAAAGAATAAAAGATCATGTTGGAAAAAAAGAAGATAGATGACTAAATTTGTGTACACTAGAACTTGAAAAGTATGGTATACAACAATTTAGTGAAGTTTAATTAAGTATATGCACAGGTAACATATTTCAAATGTGGAGGAGTGTCTCTTGGTGTTGGAATGCATCATCATGTAGCAGATGGAACTTCTGGACTTCACTTCATCAATACATGGTCAGATGTAGCTCGTGGCTTAGATGTTTCCATCCCACCATTCATCGACCGGACACTACTCGGTGCCCGTGATCCGCCTCTTCCTGTTTTCGAACACATCGAATACAAGCCTCCACCAATCATAAAGACTAGTCCAAAAAGTCAAGACACGGAAGTTACAGCAGCAGCCGCGTCTATTTTCAAATTGACCCGCGAACAAATCGCTACATTGAAAGCTAAGTCGAAAGAAGAAGGAAAAACAAACAATTTAAGCTCTTTTGAGATTTTAGCCGGTCATGTTTGGAGAAGTGTGTGCAAAGCAAGATCACTTCCGGATGATCAAGAAAGCAGATTCTTTGTTGCAATTGATGGGAGGTCAAGATTTCAACCTCCACTTCCACAAGGTTACTTTGGAAATGTGGTATTTACAATCTCAACTATAGCTATAACAGGTGATCTAATGTCAAAACCAACATGGTATGCTGCAAGTAAAATTCACAATACATTGTTACAAGCAAACAATGAATACTTGAGATCTGCTATTGATTATCTAGAGCTACAACATGATTTAGGAGCTATTTTTGGGAATGTTGATGCTTTGAAACGACTAAATATTTTTATGAATAGTTGGACTAGACTTCCAATCTATGATGCTGATTTTGGTTGGGGAAGGCCTATTTACATGGGACCATGCAACATTTGTGAAGGATTGTCTTTCATAGTTCCAAGCTCAATAAATGATGGAAGTTTATCTGTTGCAATTTCTCTTCAACGTGAGCATATGGAAGTTTTCAAGGAGTTGCTGTATGATATTTGAACAAACAAAATGATTGAACAGCCTCACTTGTTGGCATTTGGAACACCATTATTATGGTTGAAGGTTTTATTGGATTAGGTTATGTGATTTTTATTTTTTTAATTTGAGGGAAGTTTTTCACGTTAAAAATTGTATTTGTCTCATATTAAATTTTTTGTCGATTGTTCTTGCTTTGTGTAATTGTATTTTCTGTTTGGTCATTTATCTGCACATGTGAGAAAAAATATTTCACATTATTGAGATAATTATATCTAGTTTTTTGGTGGTAACATGTGTGCAGTAAACTTAAACTTGTTCTGTTTGGTCTACAATTTTAGTATGTTATTTCTACCAATGAGTTTGCTATTTTAATATACAGTCTTAGTAGTTTTACCTTCTCTTAGAGTTACTTTGGAATACCCAATTTAATGGAAGGTTGTTGTTATTTATTTGGTTTCCACTCTCTATTGATGGCTATTGTTGATTGATGTTTTCTAATGTTACTAGGAAGACTCTAGTGTACCCATTAATTATTATAGGGGAAGGTTTTACTAGACTAGGTCTTGTGATTTTTATTCTTTCAATTGGAGGGAAGTTTTTCATGTTAAAAATTGTGTTTGTCTCATATTTAATTTTTTTTTGCCAATTGTTCTTGCTCTGTGGAATTGTATTTTCTATTTGGCCATTTATCTGCATAGGTGGGAAAAATATAGAGCTCAGTTAGTTTGATTTGTGCATTTAAATGGAGGAGAAAAATAAAAGTCTGAATATGATTAAGTTCAACTCTTCTAATTAGACACTTTGAAAGACTCTCATAGAAGACATGCTATATAGTAAAGATTTGTATGATACTATTGACGGTGACACTGCTAAACTCACAAATAAATCTGACGTTGACTGGAAAAAGATGAATAGAAAGGCAGTGGCCTTGATCAGACAGTGGTTGGATCTGAGTGTATATCCACATGTAGAAACTGAAATAGATGATAACAAGATATGGTAGAAATTAAAAGAGTTGTATGAACAAAAGAATGTGAAAAACAAAGCATTCTTGATTCGAAAGCTGGTGAATATGAAATACAAATATGGGGATTCAATGACAGAACATATGAGAATTTTTTAGAATACAGTGAATCAGTTGACAACAGCAGATATTAAATTAGATGATGAGTTGCAAGCGTTATTATTATTGAGTTCATTACCTAATAATTTGGAAGTCCTTGTTGTGACGTTGACCAATTCAGTTTCGAGTGGAAAGTTAAAAATATCAACAGTTAAATAGAGCATGTTGAATGAAGAAGCTCGAAGAAAGGAACGTGGTTTGATTGGTTCTTCCTCAAAGTTAGAAGAACTAGTTACAGAATCACGGGGGAGAAGTCAATCTAGACTCTTCCATAAACGCAACAACTTTGAAAGTCGTAGCAAGTCAAGAAGCAAGTCGAGGACTAGAAAAGAAGTGATATGCTACAATTGTGGCAAAGCAAGTTACATAAAAAGAAATTACAGGTTCCTTAAAGAGATCAATCAAGGGAAAGAGATGAAAACAAAAAGAAGAAAAATGATAAAGATACAACAAAAGTTGCATCTGTTAGTGATGTCTACATTGTTTGTGATGATAATTCTATAAACCTTGCATGTTAGGATTCAACTTGGATTATTGATTTGAGTGTTTCATATCATGTTACTCATAGGCGTGATTTCTTCTCATTTTACAGTGTTGGTGATTTTGGCACGGTAAAAATGGGAGATTAATGAGTATGTAAAATTATTAGTATGAGAGATGTTTGGGTTGAAACTCAGATTGGTTGAAAATTTCAATTGAAAAATGTTAGATATGACACCCTAAACCCCAAAATAACATATATAATAATTTCATACTAGATTTTTTTAGGAAAATTTACAGCGAATAAGAAAATTTGTTTCTAAGGAAATAAAAACTTTTATAACTAATTTAGGATATCACATTTCTCAAATTAATTCCAAAAACTTAGTAGTACTAATAAGGTTTTCATACAAAAAAGTCGTTTCTAATTAAATAAATAAAATACAATTTACAACACTTAATTCCCGATATCACCTATCAGAGCAGGGTTTCTCCCAAACTTGAACTTCAAGACTCATTAACATGTAATAACTGCGATTTCACAAATGCAAGACCAAGCTAGTCAAACACAACAACGAAGGAGATGAGTTTCGAAATCATGTTAATAGTATAATATAAGTATGAAGAACACGCAAACAATCATAATAGACTGTATCAATATCATATTACGATATATCAAAATATTTAAGCAAATAGTACCATATTATAACATCAAAGTCACTCAAGTAAAATTATTATCTCATTATAATATGCATCTAATCATCTAAGAGAAATTATTATTACTTTTGAAACACATCAATAACAACAAATCAATCACAAAGAAATGCAATGCTATGCATGAACTTAGAATCTACTTCCCAGTGTGGTATCATTCTAACTCTGAAGTACTTGATTAAGAGGCTTAATACTATGCCACCATCCCGGTGGACGAACAATTCAAATTGGCCATGTCTTCATAGATCCCCTCAACTTAACTTGAGACACATATACGTGACAGTCAAGGTAAACGTGTGTTGCGTGGTAGCTCCAGATATTTGGAGCGCTACCTCCAAGTAACCTAGGAATTCTCCACCCGAATACCTCAAGATCTAACAATCTTGCATTGAGGCTCAATAGTAGACCGCCACGATCAGGCTCAATTCAATTGTACTTCCCCGAAATCAGTAGGCTTGTCAGGCTATACCTATATGATGACAAAATAATCTCTACTTCACAAATTCTCAATATTTATTTTCTCCCCTCGTTAGCCTAGACTACTCCGTTAAGATCATCATCTTTAGCACAAGTTAGAATCATCACTATTTCATCAATTATGGGGTACTTCAATATTCCCATCACAATTTTATAACATCATTAATCATACATAATCATGATCGTCATATAAACTCATCACAAATTTGTAACATCATTATCATCAATCAAACATGATTATTATCATCACATAAACATATGTCGTACATTGCATCCATCTTTTATTATCACATCACATAAATTCGTCCAATCAAACATATGCAAAAAGTTTCATCCAACATCACAACAATATCAAATATCAAATACTACACAATTATCAAAAATTAAATCAATCAACACCTTATAAATATTTCTATTTAAAATTTTAATCTCACAATCCTCATATTTTCACATTAATTAATTTATCTCTCAAAGGGTTACTACTATACGTTGCGAGCCCCGAATGAATAGTTGGGAAATACGGTTTTCCCGTTCATCTCACAGAATATTATACTCATGAATTCAAATGATCTCTCACCCCTTACCTTATTTAGACGCTTTCTCAAATACATAAATCAATGGAAATTTTCAACAGCAAGTGCAGATCAACAACGTACAACGAGCGAATCTGAATAACGACGAGTTCACAAAATCATAGAGACGTGACTGATAAATTTTGCAAAGCATAAAAATAAATGTTAAATAACTAATAATAATTATAGGAAATAAAATGGAGTTAAAACGACGAGAAAAAAACTGCAGAAAAAGTCTCACCGACACGTCGAAGCGCGGGAAGGGTCTGACGTCAACTTCACCGAAAAATACAAATGAGTAGTGCTTCTTGAAGGGGATCCAAAAACAATGCCAGATTTTTGAGACGACAAACGTGGTGATCGGAATCGGCAAAAATAGCTCGCCCAAGGAAAGAAACGCAATTGTCTCTGATTAAACGGAGCCACGATCGATAAAATTGATGCCAAAAATGGATTAAGTGGCCGATTTTGTGTGGGGTATAGGATGAGATCGTTTTAAAATGGCAAGGAATTGGTGGGAGCGATTTTGAGAGAAAAATGGTTTGCTGCAATTTGATTGTCATTAGTCTGATTTTAGTTTTTCTTATTTTGTAATTGCATAAGAGGGGTGCAGATAGCAGATATACAGGTACAAGAGTAAAACTGTAAGGCCCAACACAGGTAGTCAAGTCTGAGGTAGAAATAGGGATGTAATGAGCAACTTGCAGGTGTAGGAAAGAAAAGTCCATATACTCCAAATTAATATGTAGAAGTAGAAAATAGGGGTGTAAACAGTCGTCTGGTCCAAAATTTATTTTCTAGTATTTCTAAAAGCTCTTAATAAATAAATAATTTATTTTACTTTTCTAGAAACTTTTCTCCAAAATACTCATTTTAACATAATATTATTTATCCTTAACATAGATAAATTTAATTTTAACCGAAACTCTCATATTCAAAATAATAATTATAATTATTATTATAAAAAATTTCAAAATAATCACATAAAAAAACATCATCTTTATAGAATAGTCAAAATGATAAAATAAATAAATACAACATCAACAATTTATATTAATTACTAAACCAAAATAAATATGTATAAAATCCCCATACCATAGCAACTATATAAAAATAAAGAAAATCAATATTAAAATTACTTATATATCAAGATAATTATTTGTAAAATAAATAATTAAAATAACATATATTTATAAATAATTAAATATAATTATGTGCACACTTAACATCAGTCAAACATACAAGAAAATATCACATTAACTACGAATGCACATATACATGTCGAATAGCCTAAAATCTTATTCTTTAAAATATCTACACTAAAATACTATTATTTATAGGAAAAATATATAAAATAATAAAATATAATATTTGTTACTTTTATTGACAACCACTCTAAAAAAATCGTGGACTTTTCCTTTGAAATCTAATGACCGGGTACTTGGAGTCTTCAAGCATTTTCATACAAGTGTTGAAAGAGAAGAAGGAAGGAAATTGAAATGTGTTCGATCAGATAACCGGGGTGAATACAAAGGTCCGTTTGAAGAGTATTGTGGGGAACATGGAATCAGGCTTGAGAAAACATTTCCAAAGACACTTCAGCATAATGGTGTTGTAGAGAGAATGAATCATATGATTAATGACAAAATCTGATGTATGCTCTCTCATGCAAAATTATCGAAATCTTTTTAGGGTGAAACAATGAAAATTGCAGTTGATTTGATAAATCTTTCTCCTTCTTTTCCACTTGATAGTGATGTTCCAAATAGAGTGTGGACAAGATAAGATATCACTTATCGTTATTTAAGAGTGTTTGGTTGTGAATGTTTTGTTCATGTTCGAAGAGGTCCAAACATGATAGTAAGTCCAAAGAGTATGTATTAGTCGGTTATGGTGGTGAAGAATTTGGTTATAAATTATGGGACCCGGTTGACAAGAAAATTATCAGAAGCTGAGATGTGATATTTCTTGAAGACCAGATTATTGAAGATTTTGATAAAGTTGAGAAATAAAAATCTAATTGTAGAAGTTACATTGATGTTGCACCTAAGCCCCCTTCAGAAACTTTTGTTGATAGGGGAGATATACAGGTAGATGATGAAAACGTAACTGATGATCATGTACCTCACCATAATGAGCAAGTTCCAACTGAGCCACCAGTTGAGTTTGAGTTGAGAAGATCTACTAGAGAACGTCAACCTTCTCAAAGATATCCTCCACATGAGTATGTGATGATCACCGAGAGTGGTGAGCTAGAGTATTACCAAGAGGCTATTGCAAAGGTTGATAAAGAAAAGTGGTTGAAGGCTATGCAAGAAGAGATGAATTTCTTGCATGAGAATCACACATTTGAGTTCGTAAAGTTGCCTAAGGGCAGAAAAACACTCAAGAATAAATGGGTATACAAAATAAAGGCAGAAGAGAATAGTTTGCAACCAAGACACAAAATGAGATTGGTTATGAAATGTTTCAATCAGAGAAAAGGTATTTTGACCTTGAAGAAATTTTTTCACATGTGGTGAAGATGTCATCTATCCGAGTTGTGTTTGGGTTAACAGCTAGTTTGAACCTAGAAGTTGAACAACTTAATGTGAAAACTGCTTTCCTTCTTGGCGATTTGGAGGAAGAAATCTATATAAAGCAACCAGAGAGTTTCGAAGTCAAAGGTAAAGAGCATCTTGTGTGTAAATTGAAGAAAATCTTGTAGGGGCTCAAGCAAACACCTCAACAATGGTACAAGAAATTTGATTCTTTCATCGAGAAACATAGGTTTGGTAAAACTACTTCTGACCATTGTGAGTTTGTCAAGAAATTCTCTGATGGTGATTATATTACTCTTTTGTTATATGTGGAGGACATGTTGATTGTTGGTCATGACATTAAGAAGATTCAATCTCTAAAGAAATATTTGAACAAGTCTTTTGCAATAAAATACTTGAGTCTTGGAAAGCAATTCTTGACATGAAAGATTTGGTCAATTTTAATTTTTATTAATTTTAATTTCTTTTTTATTTGTGCGATGGTCATGATAGGCTAATATCAAACGGTGCATTGGAAAACAACTAGGTGGTCCAACAATGGGCGAGTTCGATAGAGAGAAAGAGATAACAATGTGTTGTTTTCATTTTTTATCTTTTTTATTTATCTTATTTTTCTAAGTATTTTTAAGTTTACATGAATGAGTAGAACCATAAATGAGTGTTTTTGTGAGGTTTGCGATTTTTTCACATAATTCTGATTCTTGAAGAATCCGTTTTCTAAATTCAATATTTTATTTTATATTTAGAATATGAAAATGCATTTTGTTTAAATTATAACATCAAATATACAAAACAAAAAACATGATAGTATTATAAAAAATATTACAAATAGTCTTGCTATATGAACAATTTGCGAGATTGTTTTGTCTCCCCTTTTATCTCCGTCTCAGATTTTTCTGTTTTCTTTTTGGAAATAAGTGATTATCGAGAAGGTTGTGTAAGAATGACACAATAGAGAACCAACAATGGCAGATTCAAACACCTAAAATTAGTCTATATTTTCTAATCCCTCTTTCCTTTCCTTTTTCTTTCGTTGTGAGAGTCTCATACTACTCTTATTTATATTAACAAATTAAGTTTACGTAATTTTTAGAAATAAATGTCTACCATTACAACTAATTAAGTTGAATCCTTAAGTTTTATTTTTTCTTTTAAAAACTTTCATCAAATTCCAAAAATCGTATTAAATATAAATCAATCAAATCAGAATCATTCATATTTAATTTACTCCAAAAAAAACTCATATTTACTAATTTTATGTTTAATTTCATTTTTTTTCTATTAAATAAAAATAAAAAGTTTTAAATTATTTTTTTATTACCATGTTATTATTAGACTAAAAAATTAATAAATAAAAATAAATAAAAAGTCTAACATATATCTCTTTTTATTAACAAGTGAATGTCATACAAAAAAATTAAATAAAAATCATATATTAAATTTAAAAAAGAAAAAGAAATTTAGGATAAAAAGTTGAAAACACCCTCCTTTTGTTAATTTTTTTGTGAATAATTAGAAAAGGCGGACAAAATTAGGTGTTGACAATATTCAAAATACAAATTCTTTAACATCCTAAAACATCTCTCTAAGATTGTGGTGGACGGAAGTAGGAGTAAATATCATGAACAGATGTTCTTCTATTTTGTCGTGTTGTGGATTTGGAATAATGAGTCGGGTGAAAGTGGAGGTCTCTTTTGAAGGGTTGAAGAAGAAGCAGACTATATGATTTGTTTTTAAAAAACTCTGTTCTTTGGTGACTTAGTGTATAACTAATTTTAAATATGTTAATTTTGTCGTCAATATTGTTGAGAAAAACATGACAACGTTCCAACTTCATAAAGTATCAAATAGCTCTATAAGATTTACTTATGTAAGAGTTAATGTGTCAGCTCATTAGTCTTTAACACTGTTAGTTAATTGGTATTGACGGAGGTACTAACCTAATTATCAATAAAAAAAATTATGGATTAATTTGGAATCTTGATGAAGTGAGGTACTAGGTTGATACAAGTTAACAAAGGGACGAAATTGAGTACTTACTCGCGATTTATTTATAATACGAGACATTTCAGTTATTATGTTTCTTTCAACGTAATCATATTTTTTAGTAAAATTTGATTTAATAGAATGTCAAGTGAATGATTCTACTATGAGATACTACAGAACTGTATTCTTAAATATTTGTAGTCAAATACTATTTTAAAAGGACGATAATTATACAATTGAAACTATTATGTGTAGTTTTTAAAATTTATGCGCTACAAGAGATAATCACACGATCCCTGATTTATGACCATTCGTAAGGATCCATTGAATGAAAAATTTGAAGAATTCATTCTTAAGTATTGTTATTCTGCCGCGTTTTGTCTATATGTGTGTATTTGCATTTTCCCTTCTTTAAAACATTAGAAAACTTGTTAACGAATATTGCAATTAATTATCAATTGAGAAGAACTCATTGATAATATTTATCGACAACATCCACATATATCCTCAAATAAGAGTATGATATCTCCTATATTCCACGTATTTCATAACAACATTTTGGTAAGGACTATCTCCATAAAAATTCTATTAATTTCTCTTTGCCTCTAATGTTTTAACAATGCTAATTAACTCCTCTAATTAGTTCCTTAGATAATATAAGTAATGATTTAGCTCTTTAAAAATTTGTTACAAACTTAAGTGGAAGTAGTTCTTTCATGTTAAAATTTCAAATTTAAATTATAAGAATTCAAAAGGACAATAATACTTCACGATGTACATAGATGCATCTTTTTTCCTCTAAAAGAAGGATGAGATTCAAACTGAAACATTTGATACTAAAAATAATTGTAAATTCATAGCAATTTAGCATGAAATTAGAAAACTAATATTAAATCAAAGCTTACACAGACATTTGAGATACAAGGTAGCAAAGACACTCCAACTTATCATGGTGAAACCTAAGTGACTAACATAACTCGTAAATATGTATAATCGCGCTCTCTTTCTATATATATATAGCCGCCCTAAGGGTAAGACCATTGAAACAACCGTTTTAGTTCTCCGTAAAAAACAAATTTTCTACTTGATAAAAGCGCCTCAAATTATTTTTTACTTCCTAAAAATATCTCACATTCTGAAAACTAACACCAACAAAATCTTATATAAATCTAGCATTGTCTTAACAAATATTAAATCAATTGATTAACAAATATTAAATCAGTTGACTTTATTATCAATTGTCAAAGAAATACTATATAATATTAATTAGGCTAAATACAACCCATGGTCCCTTAACTTAATTTCAGTTAACGATTTAGTCATTTATCTTCTTTTTTTCCCGATTTGGTCCTTTATGTTTTTAAATAATTTCAGCGTTACCCTTTAAGTGGGGTTCCGTTTAGAAAAAGTTAAAAAATCTCTCCTCCGTTTTCGGAAAAAGCTACCCTTTATGTTTTGGAAATATTTCAGAAAAATGTTTAAAGTTTGTTCTAAGTTTGGTAGTAGGATATATTCATTAAAACTGAAGCTATGGGGTATTTATTCTCCATAGAAATCACTTCAGATCAGTGACAATCATTCCTAGAGGTTTGATGAACATATGCAATATCTAAATGAGGAATTTTTTAACTTTTTCTTAAAGGAACCCCACTTAAAGGGTAACGCTGAAATTATTTAAAACATAAAGGACCAAATCGGGAAGAAAAAAAAAAGATAAATGACTAAATCGTTAACCGAAGTTAAGTTAAGCCTATTAATCATACTAAATTGCAAAATTAAAAAAAAATGAATAGTGGAAAATTTTATTAAATCGCAAAAGAGACTATAGATAAATTTATCAAAACAACCCAAACAAGTAAAATTGAAAATATATATGGATGATTGCTCGTTGATATAAGTTTGAGAGATTTATCGATGGAGAAAGGTTGTTGTTAAACTTATTGATATAGATTTTCTTAAAAATGACATTTTTCTTAATCACTTTATATTCAAAACTTAACCAATGGATCAACAAGAAGATGGTTGGTTTATTCTCAATACTTGGAGCATTTCGTTTTTTTTGCAAATTATTTAACGTTTTACCTAGTACAAGTAAATTTGCTAATGAAAGTATTAGGAATTGGAGAAATATTAGTTATAAATTGAGAAATCATGAGACAAGTAGTGAGCACATTGTTAACAGGAGAAATATTAGCTATAAATTGAGAAATCATGAGACAAGTAGTGAGCGCATTACTAACATAAGTTCTTGGAGTGGTACAATGTATATACACATTATTTTCTTCTTCAACTAAAAGATGAAAAATTCTACATAAGTTCTTGATGGTACGGTGGAACAGTCGAAATGTTTTATTTTATTTTTTGAAAAATATAGAAAAAATGGATTTAAAAATGTTACGATTTCTGCCAAAGAAATTATCTATAGTTATTAAATAAAATATTGATAATTTAATTATTTACTTTTGAAAAGGTTATTTTTGCTTTAGGTCTCACAACGTGTTGGAGCTACCCTGCATATACATTTACGTCATAATTATACACATGGGAGCAAGAATCCAAAATATGATTATTAATCAAATGACTTAAACAAAAAACTCCAATAGACACCTTGGCCATTCAAAAATGGCAAACTTGTCATCATTCAACACTAGAACCTCCAGTACAACCTATGTACTATCCTCAACTACAATCTTCTTCTCATTGGAACATAAGAATATGTTAGATCATTTGTTGGAGTTATGCTGCAAATCTTGAACAAGAAGATGATGAAATTGATGATGATGAAGGCTACACAAATGAATTCAAAAGCGTGTGTATCACACTAAACTTTAAGTTCGATTCGCCCCCACCAATCTATGTATATTGGATGCAAACGGGTTAACCGGCGAATTCCCTTCAAAATACTTTGGAATCCTTGAAGTGAATTGCACATTCACATCAAACTTATCGATCAACGATAGCTTATAGAATAAAGTTCCTTTAGTTACTCGCGTGCACTAGATAAAATAAGAAATGACTCAAAAATATTTTTGACAGAATATTTTACTATATAACATGAAATTTGTCTTCTCCTTTCTTCCTCTAAAGTATCTCTATTTATAGAGAAACTCATACCAATTGGTGAAATAAAACAATTCTTGAAAAAGATTGTAACGCTTGGTAACTTAACAGATGCATTGGTTCAATGGCTAACATATGCATTAAACTTAAGCATTGCAACCACTTGACCAAGTGATACATTAAGTTATTTAATTTTACTACATTAATATAGCTATTAGAGAATTCCAAATATATTTTGGAAATTCCCCTCACAATCTCCCACCATTTTCAAAATATAGCTAAATTCGTTATTCTGAAAATCTCATGGTTTTAGATAAAGGTATCTTACAATTTGAACAATTACTTAGTAAATTATGTTTTCACTCATCCCCGAATAGATTGGTTGACAAGCTTTGAACTAACCATTCATTAGAATAAGTGTGCATAACTCACACATGAAATCTCGGTTTTAAAGATCACACATTTGATAAGGTCTTGTGTCTCATATCCTTTTCATGAGAATTTAAGAGTCAAGTCCTTGAACTCTATGAAGCAGGTTCACTTCATTCTCATATAGGTGGACTATATCAGAAATGCACCCATAGTTATACATTCCAACAAATATATGCTATATGTCCATTAAGAGAAGACCTCATCCTACCACTTTTATTTTATGGTCCAAATACTTTCACCCTTTGGGTTGTATCTATTGTCAAGTACTTCAATTACTTTAATAATGTACTTTCATCATTGAACTCAAGACTTGATGTTACTCAAGTGTGAGTTAATCGTTTCCACCATTGGTGATTATTTAGATATGAACTTGTATCACATCCCTAATGATGTCAGCAACACCATGTCTTTTGTCAGACCTTTCGTCAAAGGATTTGCAAGATTCTTTTTAGTTCTTACAAACACTATGGATAGCACTCCATTAAATCCTTTACATAGCTATGTGTTAAACCAATATTTCTTGATTTTTTATTATAAACTTGGCTACATGCTTTTGATAGTGTGGATTGACTATCACAATGTATGGATATTGGTGCCATTAGCTTTAACCAAATTGGTATCTCATACAACAACTCTTTTAGCCATTCAGTTTCTTTACTATCTGCAGCTAGAGCAATAAATTTTTCCGCCATGATAGTGTCGGCAATACACGTTTGTTTCTTTGAACCCCAAGAAACTGCATCTCCACCAAGATTGAAGATCGATCCATTTGTCGAAGCATGATCTTCAACATGAATTACCCAACTAACATATGTATATTCTTCCAAAATTGAAGGATATCCACTATAGATTAAACTATAATCAATTGTTCCTTTCAAATATTTTAATACTTTATTAATAGCATGTCAATGTTATTTACTTGAATTGCTTGTATACCGACTTAATCTTTTAACAACACATCTTATATCAGGTCTAGTACAAGTCATGACTTATATCAAGCATTCAATTACCTTTTATATTCTTGATAGTGTTGACCAATTATCACCAAACCCTGACACTTTTGCCATTTAATCTCTTCACATTGTATCACATACAATTGATAAACATCTCAATTATCACATACACAAATACCTTTTACTATATTTAATAAGTATCTAAATTTAAAATTCTAATTATCTTAAATTCAATATATCCAAGTTCAAGATATAATACATTGAATGCATTAAATATATATCGCCACAAGCTAACAAAACATGATAAAAAAAATTCTCATAATCAAATATTATAAGGTGGATCCAAACATGTAAGTCATTTACTCCTTAAAAAATAAGAATTCATTTCATTTCTATTAAAGAAACCATTTCTTCATAGTTATATTTTAACTAATATATGCATCATAAATTCGATTTATTAATTATAGTTTTATATTTAAATATGTTCTATGGTAAATCCAAATAAGTATCATAATAGAAAATAAACAATGAATAAAATCGTTAAGATTTTCTATTAGTTTCTTCCATAAACATTTGTCAACTTACAATAATTCAAAATAGATCCAAATCATTTTTATTATCAAGGCAAGCAAGAAACAATTACTTTCATACTATCATGCACATATATTGTGAGATCATCCATTCTAAATAAAAATAAAACTTCTTGCATGAACCTATTAAAACCGCACTTGATATTTATGAAAGTTACTTACACTACTTTTATAATAAACTAGTTCACAAACATGCATAATTAGTCAAACATATCAATGCTACTAAAATCACATACTTATTAGTATCAAAATATAAACTCATTGTAGTTTTACAATTATGAGTATTTCATAAAATCATAGAATTTTAGAACCATATAAACTTTATGATCTACAACCATGATAATTAACGTCTACACCAATTTTGTTTCCAAAATTCAAAAGGTTCAATATAATTTTTACAACATATTGTCATTCCAATTTTTGCGTTTCATTTTGTCAACAATTTCAAGATATAAGATTTGAAATTAAAATATCAGCCAAAAGTCAAACTCATACAATTACATATGCTATATATAATAAAAATCAAGATACAAACAAACAAAGTTCATGCATATATAAACCACAATAAAATTATCAGCAATTATATATGCTAGCAAGTCGGCAACAAGACATGCAATCCATATAATATACTATCTTTAACTTAATATATGAATATCAAACACATAATATATTAATATAAATTGATTATGTACCTTTCATTGTAGTCATAAATATGTGATTGTTCATCTTCTTTGAAGAAGCAGTCATTATTCAAAAATAAATTAAAACCAAAATCGAACTTAAGTTTGTTGGATCTTTTGTTCGGGGAATGCTGCAAATATTGAACAAGTAGATGATAAAATTAATGATCATGAAGGTTGCACAAATAAATTCCAAAGCGTGTGTATCACACTAAGTTTTAGGTTCGATTCGCCCCACCAATCTATGTATATTGGATGCAAACAGGTTAACCGGCGAATCCCCTTCAAGATACTTTGGAATCTTTGAAGTGAATTGCACATTCACATTAAGCTTATCGATCAATGATAGTTTACGGAATAAAGTTCATTCAATTACTCTCGTGCACTAGAGAGAAAAAGAAATGAAACAGAAATATTTTTGACAGAATTTTTGACTATATAACATGAAATTTGTCTTCTCATTTATGCCTCTAAAGTGTTTCGATTTATAGAGAAACTCATACCAATTGGTGTAAGAAAACAACTCTTGAAAAAGATTGTAACCCTTAGTAATTTAACAGATGCATTGATTTAATGACTAGCAGATGCATTAAACTCAAACAATGCAACCACTTGACCAAGTAATATATTAAATTATTTAATTTTGCTACATTAATATAACTATTATTATTATTATTATTTAAGACATATTATCAGGGTGAAGTAGCAACGTCAAGTTACAAGGAAGGGGGTTTGAATTGTAGTCTTGCCTATTTAAAATTTCCTGTTAAAAACTTAAGAAAACAACTCAAGAATGATCTTGGTTATAAAAACAGAAACGGAGAACGTTCTTTGTTTTAAAACAGAAAACGCAGAACGTTCTTGATTAGTTAAAATCACAGTTTTAGTTTCTCTATTTAATTTTGATAATAACAATTACTGAATGTAAATAGAGATAAGGAAGAAATACCACACAAAGATATATCATGGTTCACCCAACGTGGGCTACGTCCAGTCCTCACAACTGTGAGATTTTCACTAAGTGTTCAAAGAAAAAGGGAGAACAATCACAGTTAAAGATCAACCTTGATTTGTAACTACACTACCTTTCCACCCAGAAAGGATTAATCAGGTCACCTAACTAATCTATTAGGATTTTAAAGTTAACTCTTTTAATCACACTCAAACTATAAACAATCCTTATAGTTGTGAGTTTATACAATAATGATTTGAAAGGTTTGTTTGAATCTAATTTTGCTCAACTCTTGTTTGAGAAAAGATTCAGAACAGAGAAAGAACTCAGTAGAATAAAACTGGAAGTATGTATTTGGTTCAGCCTGATTTCTTTTGTGAATGAGATAGCTTCAAGAATGCAAGTGAATATGATTTAATGAGAATACTTGGCACTTGAAGATCTGAATAATGCTTGCGAATTTGCATTCCTTTTATAGATGTTTTGAGCAATTAATTCTGGTCAGAAAGAGCTGTTGGTAGTGCTCTGTTTTCCTTCTGACAGAAGCAAGGAATCTGTTGACAAAAGAGCACCATTCATGTGACAGTTTTGGGCTTTCTGTTTTGGGCCGTTTTGCTTGATTTCAACCAGACTTGTTGCGTGCTATATTGACCCATTAAGCTTTGATAATATTTGATAATAATTGGGCTTCGATTTGGATGTTTAATTTGATCCAAAACTGTTTGGAAAGGAGTGAATATTTTTCTGCAGAAATGAGAAGTCTTCTTTTGCAGAAACAGATATTGTTCTTCTCAAAAACGGAGAACGTTGATTATAGGTGGAGAAAGATAATCAATCTGGTCTGATAGACTTCTGAATAATCTGAGGACTTATACTCAATCTTGAAGTTCAGTTTTGTTCAACTTTCTTGACAGTTCCAGACTGGAGAAAGTTGCAGTCCGTTTTTTGATATGCTTAGATTCATGATGAATTTTCTTAATGATCCGAGAACCATTTTGAGTAAAAATGATTCCTATCTGTTCCTTGCCATGTACTGATGAAATTGGTATAAAGATTTAAGGCATAATCAATGTAGAAGTGTTGGAGAAAGATTGGTGAAGTGGATGTAACAATCTTTCTTGATTCTGCTGATCTTTCTCTATTTTGTATAGTTTATGATCATGACTTATTTCTTTGCTTTGCTTGGTTCCTATCTTTAATAAAAACACTCAAGAGCACAGATTAAATTAACATAACATTTAGAATCATAATTAATATTCTTAATTAATCTTTTGTTTATTTTCATCAAAACTTAATTTGAGAGTTTGTCTTAACACAGGGCACATAACCAAACAATATCTTCAGCATGGATCTTTCACTCACACATAATATACGGCAATATAAAAACCACAAACATCCTCAAATATCAAAGATTGGACCATTTTATGGGCAAACAACTAATGATCACCTAACTCCCAATTAGTTATTCCTTCAGTTGCCATGTTTATTTGATTTAATTCTATGTCAAATGTCTTTGTGTTGAAAACGTTTGATTGCTACTTAGTATTTTTGAAATATTAATTGTGAATATCATAGAAGTTTACTACGTTAATAATCATCATGTGACCTTGAAATGTGATTAGCAAACTCTACCGTTGTTGGAGCGGTCAAAATCGGTCGGGTTCAGATCGTTAGGGCAAGAGATTAGTATAGGATGAGCTTTAAAAAAGAGCCAAAATACAAACAAATCTTTTTAGTCTGATCTATTTGGCCCACATAAAAAATAGAGTCGGATTAGGTTGACCAGTTCAACTAAAAAATAAAGATAATTATTTTGAAAAAATATCAAAAGTAAACTTGGGTTGACTCAAATAAATATAATGACTTTTTTTTCTACAGGCCAACATCCCAATACACACTAATTAACAAAACTCTAGTCCTGCACGCACTATATTCTGCAAACCAAGCCTAATTCACTATGGTTAATAAAAGATAATTTAGTAAATTAAAAACACAACTTTATAAACACAACTTAATATGAGTCATATATTTCTAAGAGGTTCAATACCCTTCCAATCGTCTAGTGTCTTGAATAACATCATCTCCCAGGTTATCATATAGCACAACCAATGTATGTACCCTATGCATAGTACCGATAACACACTAAATTAGTTAACAAACTAATATACTTCGCCTCAACTCGAGTGTGAGTCTTGTCGGCGAAAATAGTGCTTCAAACTAAGTGAAAAATATATGTTCTTGCAATACACTCAAACCAGATAGTTTGAATGAGACTTTTGTATAGATCGTCCAACCACTGAAGTTTATATCGAACACATTTGTTAAAATTTATCTTAGTAGTTGCTTCTTCCATTATTGCCCCCAATAGCTCATATGCAAAAATTAAAACATTATTAGTATTCATATTTATTGTTGCACTAAAGCACCTATCACGAGAAGAAATGTGCAAAAGAGTCGTGACATCATTCAGTTTGATGGTCATCTCCTCGAATGACATATGAAACGAGTTGGTTTCTCTATCCCACCTTTCTACAAAGGCAGATATGAGACCAGTGTGAGCTATCATCAAATAAGTTGAAGGCAAGTGCACTAATCCAAATTTTGGATTGTTTCGATATTTTCATTTTTTCTTTGAAAGTTTCGGAATTGTGTTTTTCTAGAAAATTTTGCATTTCAGAACATTTGACATGGTTGAAAGTTTCAAAAAATATTTTTCGGAAGTTTCATATTGCTCGAAACTTTCGAAAATTATTGAATCCTCTATTTCAAAAGTTACAAATTGCTTGAAATTTTCGAAAATTATTGAATCCTTTATTTCAGAAGTTTCATATTGTTCAAAAATTTCAAATATATTTTGAAAAACTGGAAATTAAATTTCAAATGTTTGAAATTCATTAAAAAGTTCAAAAAATTAGCTTATTTGTGCTTCAAAAGTGTTGAAATGCTGGAAATTTTTTACAAAGATAAAAGTTTCAAATCTATGAGTGAAAAATTGGATGGAAAAAATTTCAACTTTATATATAGTAAATAAGGGTAAAAATGTCATTTTAGGTGTATTGAGAAGATATGAGATATAGATGGCGTGAAGAGTAGATTTCTCAAAAACAATACATTTTTAATACTAATAATAATAATTTTTACATTTTTGAGATGTAAAATATTATAATTAAATGTCAATTGGTGTATTATTTTTACACTTATAAGACCTTTTATTCCTTGTTCATAATTTTTTTGGCTAATTATACTAAAAATAAACAATAAAAATTTAAAAAGCCAAAACCTTTTGCTTTAGCATCTTGGCCTTAGTGTGACTTAAGGCTTCATAATATAAGGCCAATGTGTGGCAATTGCTCGTGCCATATGTGATTCAAAATTTAAGGCTTCAATTAATATATTTAAAAAATATACAATGATGTGGCAAAAAATGATATTTAATTAGATGAAATTGTAAATAATTATAAGGTGACTTTTATGGTGGAGAAATGTGTTAATTCTCCCTTCTATTGAAAAAAAAAATACATGTGTTGATTTTCCCATCATGGTCAATTGGGTGTGTGACTGTGACCTTGCATTGCCGATTTCCCGGTTTTTCTCTCTCTCTTTTTTGTTGTTATCTTGTGAATAATCATTTTCTCATTTTTTTGAACCAGGAAGATATAATGCCTAAAAAAAATTAGAGATATTAATTTAAAGGTCAAATGTGTACTGATATAAAAAAAATCGTATACTTCTTTTACAGCAAAAAAGAAAATTGTATATATTGTGTAAATACCTTGAAAAGAGTATACAAATAATGAGATAGGTTGAACTTGGTGTGTTCTTTATATAATCATAAAATTAGAGTGAATCAATTTTTAGACTTGACTCTTAATTCAATGAGATTGACCCTTAAACCGATTAAATTCGATGAGATACGAGTTCAATAAAAATGAGATGATACAAAGACGAGTTGATCCTTAAACAAATTATCTAATAGTAATACATAAATATTTAAATATAAAAAATAAAATTAATCAAGAACTCATAGTTTATATAATACAGCATCACACATTTGATAAAGAAAAAAAGGGACTAAGCTTAAATAGCTTTATTAAACAAAAATAGACTACTTATACAAACATTATTAAATGATACTAGAGCTACTGCTTTCATAAATATTTGTTAAAAATTAAAAATGGAGTTCAAATATATTATTAATCTCACAACTAAATATTCATTCATCCCCTCTTAATAAGAAGGTTGGTGGTCAAAGAATATTTTACAATCCAATTCATTTCTTATTTGACTCTAGATCATAAGTGAGATCATATCTAGTTATTATTTTATATATAGTGAAATTTACAATAATAATAATATGAAATAATCTCTTGTCTATTAAATAATTTGGAACAGAACACGTAATATGATAGATAATCCAAATCTGGTCCCTCCTTCTATCATATTTATGTCTTGTCTATGTTTTTTGTTCTTATCTATTTTTCGATTGGGTATGAACGAAAAATGTTTATTTATTTTAAAATGTTTGGAGAGGGAAATTATTATTAAAGTGACACTACAACAAACAATCAAGTTTTATCCTATCAAGTGGGGTGTGACGTCGGCTACATGGATCAAACAAATTCATAATATTCTATCATATTTATATAGTATATCTCTTTTCAGCTCATAAAAATGACACTAATAAGCAAAAATAATAATAACACGAACAATAAAACATACTTTATTCAAAGGAAATATAAGCAAAATTAGTTCATAGTAATATTTCTTACAATATAATATAAACAAAAATCAATGGTTTTCACCTATTTAGTGATAAAATCTCTAAACTACCTCTCATTTGATATACCTTTTTACATTTTCCATTATTCATTTTATTAGTCAATATAGTAATTTAGCCAATAAACTTTACTTTTCATTGGGATTTTATATATTGAATCCGATTTACAATATTTCTTAATGAGTTTAATTATCATGCATTGTCAATGTAAAAAGTTTTACATTGTCAGCACATCACAATATTCATAGGCATGACTTTAAAAGTAGTTATTGTAAAAATCAAACATCTTTAATGATCTAACAGTTGAATTGAATGACAATGTAAAAACTCCTTACACTAACAGTGTATATGAATTAAATCATTTCTTAAATTTTTTTTGTTATAATTCATTGATGATGGAGTAAGTTTATTGGACCGTTGGGAGAAATTGAGCTTCTATGCTACAATTTTTTGACAAAATTGTGCTACAACTATTTGATATACTAAAAATATAATAAAATTCTCCAAACTACTCTTCATTAAAGTATCATTCTTTTTATGTCATTTAAATATTTTATTAATGTGTGAAATGATTTAATAAGTCACTAATTGTGAAACAAACAAAGTAATGAAAATAATAAATATATCATTTACATATTGTTTTTGTATGAACTTACAAGGCGAATCGCTGATGGCGGTGATATGGACTTTGAACTAAATGTTGTTGTAATACTTCAATTTGAACTCTTGATTCTCAGTATACTTTTGCTCCAAATGGAAGGGTGCTAGCAAAGACCCTCTAATGCAAAAGAAAGGCAGTGCAACAAGTAAAAGGTATAAAGACTGATGAATAATGTGTATGACATCTAGGTGGGGAATCCCCTAATTATAGAGTAGTTGAACTCATATCTGTTGTAGTATGTTTCTATTATTACTGAGGTGATCGTTGAGATCATAGTGGAGTTATTGTTATTTGTGATGCAACTGCATACTGAGATAAGTGTGAGGGATTATTTGGTTGAAAGTGTATTCTACTATGCAAGGGACGTTATGCGTACGTCAATGCTTCTAAATTCATTACATTTTACCACGTGTGTCTCTAGGGATGACATTGGGGGTAGTTTTCGTGTTGCATCATCCTTTGGAGTCGAGGACATCGTGTGAGGTCTATGCTCAGATTGGACCTTGACATTGGGTTTGTATGCTCCATTTGCATTGGGTTTTCCATGTGGTTGATCTATAATACATTTGGGTTGGGCCTTTTAAGTCCATACCATTACACATGTGCAATAAAATGTCAGTGAAAAATATTGCTCTCTTCCTCTTATAATAACTGAGTCATTTGATCATTTGATGCATATTAAGAAAAGTATAAATAAAAGAGAGAGAATATTGCTTTTACTAAATTATATTTGCTAGGTATTAGTGCATTATCAATGTCATAAATGCATAATAAAAGATAGTGTATTAAAAATTATGCAAGTAGTATTAATTAAAGAAAACGATTGAAAAAAATGCATTGAAAATTGAAAGAGACGTTCATTTTAGGACCATTATTTTTTTTGCAAATGAATCAATTATTGTGGGACAAAAGGAGTATAAAAAGTTTTAAAAAATAAACAAGAGACTAGAAATATTTTAAATATAGAGATGTAGCAAAAAAAAGGAGGTATAACAAGCAAAATAATTTATGTTGTTACTCCGATTGAAATTGATTTTGCATTGACAATTATTACTGAGGTGATAGTTGAGATCATAGTGGAGTTGTTAGTTGTGATGCAACTATATATCGAGATAAGTATTAAGGCATATTTGGTTGAAAGTGTGTTCTACGATGCAAGGGATGTTATACATACGTTGCTTCTAAATTCATTAGCTTTTACCACATGTGTCTCTAGGGATGATGTTGGGGGTAGTTTTCATGTTGCATCATCCTTTGATGTCGACAACATCATGTAAGGTCTTTACTCGATTGGACCTTAACATTTGGTATGTCTGTTCCATTTGCATTGAGTTTCCTCTTTGATTGATCAGGAATACATTTGGATTGGGCCTTTTAGGTCCATACCATTACACATGTGCAATAAAATGTTAGTGAAAAATATTATTCCCTCTCTTCCTCCCATAATAACTGAGTCATTTGATCATGTCACACATATTAAGAAAAGTATATAAATAAAAGATAAAGAATATTACTTTTACTAAATTATATGTGTTAGTTATTGTTACATTATCAATGTCATAAATGCATAGTAAAAGATAGTGTACTCGAATGATGCAAGCAGTATTAATTAAAAAAATAATTGGAAAACAAGTGCATTAAAAAATGAAAGAGACGTTCATTTTAAGACCAATTTCTTTTTACAAATGAGTCAATTATTGTGGGACGAAATGAGTATACAAAATTTAAAAAACTAAATAGGAGACTATAAATATTTTAAATATTATTGTTAAATATAGAGATGTAGTCAAAAAAAAATGTATGAGGTGTAATTTTTTCAACAAAAAAAAAATCATATATATTATTATTTAGATTTTTGTATGAGTTTAATTTTCATATTACAGTGTAAAATGTTTTACTCAGTTGGACACATTATAAAAAATCATGTGCGCGACTCTAATAGCAGTTATTGCAAAAGTCAAACACTATTAATGATCTAACAATTGTAATTGATTGACAATATAATAACTCTTAATACTGACAGTGTATCAGATTTTTTTTTTGTAGATGCTTTAAAAAAATTATATTACGACACATCTAAATAGCGAGATCCAATTAGATCCTTTTGTACAACTATTTTAGAATGATAGTACATACAAATTAAATCAAATTTTATTGCTAATATATATATATATATATAACATAATATATAACAAAATAAATCTAATTTATATATAATATAATGCATATAATATATATAGGTATAAATTGGAAGGAGGGAGGGTTGCACCCACCCGTTGCCACCCACTAGGTCCGCCCCTGATATCAATCATCAATTTATTTATTAACAATTGATATTATATAATTATACTACTCATCTGCTACCTTATCCGTTAGATAAAAATAATATAAGTACTTTATCTGTATCCATGATGGTATCTGCGTAACGATATTTAGCGAATTTTTAGGTATCCAACAGATATTAGTGGATATCTCTTGATATCATATTTTAAATAAAATAATAATATATGTACAATTTTTGTTGTTGCAATTATGTATCCGTGAGTAGTTTGTTAATACAAAAAATATTAACTCATAAAAACATTAATACATTCAAACATAAATAAAAGGTTTAATTGCAGTTTTGGTCCTTCTATTATTACCAATTAACAGAATTGGTCCCTCAATTTTAAAAGTCAACAACTTTGGTCCCTCTTTCAGATTTTTGAACTTAAAAATGACGATTTGACATATTTTAAATGACGTGACATACAATTCTATAATATAGAACAATCTAGATGCATTAATTATTCATATGTCATTAATTAAATTTAAAATATGAAGAAAAAAAATTTAAGTTGAAAGCTAAGTTTTTACGATATTTTTTGTCTTCTAATTTCATGGATGTTGTTGACACCTAATTTTGTCCGCTTATTATTTATTTACCTATTTATTTATTTTTTTACTTTTTATTAAAAAAAAGGGGAAATAATAATAATAAATGTATAGAAATCTAAAAATAAAAATAAATAATTAAGGCTTTAAACTTTAAACAATCACATATGTTCCCAGTTTTTTGCCTCTAATTCTTGTTTAGACTCTTTTCTAAAAAATAGAAAAATAAAAAAAATATATATATATAAAAATATATAAAAAAAATAAATAAATATACATAACTGTATGAAAGAAACTGAAAAGAAATGGATTGATTGTCATAAAAATCGGTATAATGAGGATCAATTGAATGGATTGATGGTCATAAAAATCGGTATAATGATAATCAATTGAAAGAAAAGAAACCACAAAGAAAGAGATTAATAGTAATAAAATGGTGATCAATTGTCAATTATTCCCTTGTCTTTTGTAACCTACACCCGAAAGGCCTATAAATAATCGAGAGTAAGAATGGAAGAGGAGGACATTTTGAGAGCACAAAAAAGAAAGAAGAGAGAATAATAGGCGAGAGAGGAGCAGAGAATCTGGTCTTGGGAAAATCAGTCCAGCAAGAAACTACTTCAGTAGTAAGGTATCTATTCTCTAAATTTCTTCTTATTAGTCTTTATATTGATCCCTTTAAAAAACGTTCTTTTTTTTTCTTTCTCTTTTTTCTATTTATACAAAAAAATAAACTCGTGTGTTAAGCTTTCATTTTTCTAAGGTTGTCTGTTCTTAAAATTGCTTTCTTTGCAACACAAAATGCTAGAAAAATATAACTAATTGATGCTTATAAATCAATGCTAGAAAAATATAACTAATTGATGCTTATAAATCAATCACCAAGAAAATGAATTTTACCGCATCGTAATATTGAATATATAGCTCATATCACGTATCTATCAAAATAACAAAAAGATCGTAACAACAAATAAATAGTTTTTTCCATTAGGATTAGAATTAATAGTCGCTGCCGCCGGATGAAATTCATCCTCGCTCGCAGTGCCACATCTCACCTCTTTTTTTTTGTTATTATTATATTTTCGTTACGTTGTTTATTTAACAAAAATTAATTTTTCTTTAAAACAAAAATAAAAAGATCCAATCCGCGAACAAACATCTCACCTTTTTTTTGTTATTATTATTATTATCACTATTACAATTATTACTATTATTATTATTATTATTATTATCACTAGTATGCTGTTAATTTATTTTGATATGTATATATATAAAGTAAAATTAATAATAAAATCAGTCAACACATAAATATTTTCTACCCAAGAACTACGTGTGTTTTGATTTCCCTATTGCACCTGGGGATACGTAGGAGCAAGGTTTTTTCCTTGTCAAACCAAATTAATAAAAAAAAAATTCCTTCTTTTATTAATGTAAATAATTTATTTATTTTTTTATTATTCTTTTATGGGGTAAAAATAAATGAATAAATAAATAAGTAGTTTGTATACAATTAATTATAGGGTAACCGTTTAACGGACGTTGTAGGGTGCTAATACCTTCCCTACTCGTAATCGACTCCCGAATCTGAATTTTTGGTTCAAAAATCATTATTTTAGGTTTTATCCAATTTTTTTCCTTTGAATAAAATAAAATTAGTGGCGACTCCTTTTTCGCGAAAAAAACTGGACGCGACAGCTGGCGACTTCACTGGGGACTTTCGAGAGTCAAGCCCAATTTAATTAATTGTATATGATTATTTATTATTTTATTTATATTACCCCAATTGTTTTATTTGTTTTGATATATTGTTAATATAATTATATATGTCTTGTTAATTTATTTTCATTGTGGCTATTTTTTTTAAATTTTAATTTTATTTATTTTACTATACACTACCCTAACACGACACACACTTATGAGTGGGCTCTATACCCGGGTTGAGTGCAATCTAAGATAAGTTAGAGACTGTGTAATGATAATCTTCTGGATGTACATCTTGTTTGGTTGTCATGAAAGTCTCACCTAGAGTTGACCTTTTCTAGAATATTTCCATTTTAATAGTTTACCTATTAATTGGTTTAATATTTTAGAATTGAGTTGTGTGCTCTAGGAGCCAATTTAGAACTATAGAGCCACCCATAGTAAAGGTTCACATTAAAAAAAAAAAAACCATCAAATAAAAAAGAACCATGTAGGACACATGTATACATGAAAAAAACCTACCCTATCTATATCTCATATTTATCATAATGCATTGCATAATCATGCATGTTTCATCTTTTATTTCATTTTACAACATGTTGTTTTTCTTTTTCTCCTCATTTTTTAAGAAAAATTAATTGCATATTAGGAGGTAGTCAAATGTTTCA
>JBBPBP010009779.1:74563668-74606670 GCA_037974735.1 Cicer chorassanicum
ATTTTTAAAAAATAACAGTAACTCATATTAATGTTATTTGTCTATACAATATTATTTATATTTATTATTGAGACATCTTTTTGTGACACATATACAAATTTATCTTATTAATCACTTTGAATATTTCATTAATTAATCACTTATTTAACTTATATTTCATTAATCACTAGAGTACTACAATTTAGTGGTTAAAGAAGTATTCTAAAATAGTTAATATATTTATTTTAATAGTTAATGAGATATATGTTTAAAAAATAGTCAGTGACCTATATTTTAGTAGATAATTACATAAATCTATGTTACAAAAGTGTTTTTATTTTATTTTTTAAAAACAGTTTTTTTCCTTAAAAAAACAAGAATAAACAGAACACCGTATAAATAAGTTGTCTGTGTACAACTTTGTGTTCAATAACACAACTGTACTGAAAATAAATAGAAAAATAATTCATTAATTAAAATTAGGTTCCACGAACTACACGGTAGTATCTAGTTTTACAAATTTGAAACTATGCAGATAGCGTAAATTTTTTTTCACAGATCTCATAATTAAGATGCTGGTGGTTTGTTGAGATATTTAAACAAATAAGGGTAATAAAGTGACATTGTAAAATGGAATTAGATGATTGTATATTTTTTTGAATTTAAATTATTTAAAGTAAAAAGTTTGTTATTTTTGAGTTTCGAAAAACTCTTTAAAATCACAATTTATGCCACCGAAGATATTACTGGGTTGAGTCGCGGACTAGGTCGCTCTCTTTAAGACGTTTCGCGGCACTGCCCAAATTGTGCAAGGCAGACTATCAACCACGAAGTCCCCAGGATAAAACAGCACAGATTCACTGTATCGGAGTTCCACTGCACTGTAGAAAACCGTTCTAGAATTACACCCTCAATATGGCAGTTAAAGCCACTCTCAATATGACGATAAAGTCATTCGCAATATGGTACTATGACCACTCTAAATCAAAAGAACTACGGCACAAAAACCGCTCTAAAAATGAAGGGACTACGGCATAACAACCGCTCTAAAAAACCGAAGGGACTGCGGCATAATAACCGCTCTAAAAACCGAAGGGACTAAGGCATAACAACCGCTCTAAAAAACCGAAGGGACTGCGGCATAAGAACCGCTCTAAAAAACCGAAGGGACTACGGCATAATAACCGCTCTAAAAAACCGAAGGGACAGAAAGAAAGGGGAGAAGTGGCTCGAAAATTGGCGAGCAGAATAAAAGAGGGAGGAGAGAGAAAGTTGGGAAAAGCATCCAACTTTGGTGTGCTTTTCTCAATAGATTGATACTCATTATATAGTGATGGAAGCAAGCTCACATATGATTTCTAAGCAATGTGGGACTTTAGCATTCTCAAAATAGGAGAGTTTTCTAATGTGGGAGTTCAAAAAAATTTCTTTCCAATGTGGGACTTGAATTTTAAAAACATGTTTCATTCCACTTGAATTTACAAAAACCAATTCTTTCCAATGTGGGACTTCAACAAAATATTATTTTTTTTTTTTTTTCAATTCACATAATAACATATTATGTTCCAACAATCCCCCACTTGAATTTAAAAAAGTGTTTCTGAAATAGCGTCAAACGCTTCTATAAGATCGTGCATAAACAAAGGTGTCTCTTGACTTGAACCTTTGCATAGTAAGTAAGAGTCAGATTCAACAAGAGTGACTCGTAGTCTTGAACTCTATCTCTGACATCAAACCCACACACAACCTTTTCATAGGGTGTATTCTCAAAAGCCCGTGCATTAATGGCCCTGCACGTGTATCCCAGTATAGTGAACGCTCTAGGAATTCTGCCTCAAAATTCCATAGGAAGCGGCCTCACTTCCACATTCACATAGGTGAGTCTATCAAGAGTACTCCTGTAGCTAGGTACTCCCTCCACATAGAGTATAGATCTCATTAAGAGTTTCTATTACCTCATCCTATTATCGCTTCAGGAATCATGCTTCTCTGATTTATAATAGCATGTTCATCTCATATCACTTCACAACTTGTTATTACCCATTGAACCTAATTCTTGGGATCTCCAGTCTTTTAGGTCGGGTTACCATCATGAGTGACTCTATAGGCATTAGTCCCATCCTTTTGGATGTATTTATGACTTTCTCTATAGCTAATCCTTTCGTCAAAGGATCTGCTAAATTATCATCAGTGCGTTCATGATTCACTATAACAACTCCTTTAGAAAGTAACTCTCTAACAGTGTTGTGCTTACGACGAATTTGTCGTCTCTTATCGTTGTAATAACGATTCTCAATATTCGCAATAGCCGCGGTACTATCGCAGTGGATCAACACATCTGTCATAGATTTTTCCCATAAAGGGATCTCAACTAGCAAGCATCTCAACCAGCTTGCTTCTTCACTAGTAGTAACTAGTGCTATCAATTCAGACTTGATAGTTGACTGAGCCAATATCGTCTGTTGTTCGATTTCCAAGATACAACACCACTAGCTTTACTAAAATATAGCAATTCGTTGCTTTGGAGTCATCTGATAAGATGTTCCAATCAATAACACTGTATCGTTCAATGACGGCAGGAAATATTCGATAATGTAATCCGAGACTCATGGTCCTTTTTAGGTATCTCATGACTCTTTCGATAGCGTGCCAATGCTCCATACTAGGTCTACTAGTAAACCTGCACAACAATCCCACGACATAGGCAATGTCGGGTCTAGTACAATCAGTGGCATACTTAAGGCTGCCAATGATGCTCGCATATTCAGTTTGTCTAACACTTTCACCAGTGTTCTTGAAAAGTTTAACACTTAGATCATGTAGTGTGCAAGCAGGTTTACAGTCAAAACATTTATATTTTCTTTAGGATTGTTTCAACATAGTGAGACTAATCCAAAGACATTCCATTTTCTGACCTAGTAATCTTGATTTCAAGGATTACATTTGTTTCTCCGAGGTCTTTCATATCAAAGTTGTTACACAACGATGATTTTACATTATTAACGGCATGAATGTTTGAACCAAATATGAGTAAGTCATCTACTTAAAGACATATGATAGTGCAAATGCCATTTTCAAATTTGTGGTAAATACATTTGTCACTTTCATTCACTTAAACTCATTCGATATAATCAACTTATCAAACTTTTCATGCCATTGTTTAGGAGCTTGTTTAAGACCATACAGAGACTTATCTAACTTACAGACCTTGTTTTCTTGCCCATGTATCACAAAACCTTCTGGTTGTTCCATATAGATTTCTTCTTTTAGGTCACCATTTAAAAAAGCCGTTTTTACATCCATCTGGTGTATCACCAGGTTATGAATAACCGCAAGTGATATGAGCACCCTAATGGATGTTATTCTAGTGACAAGCGAAAAAGTGTCGAAGAAATCTATATTTTCTCTTTGTCTAAAACCTTTGGCTACAAGGCGTGCTTTGTATTTATCAATTGATCCATCGGGTTTTAGTTTTTTTTTTTTTTTTTTCAAAATCCATTTATAACCTATAGGTTTGCAACCAGGAGGCAAGTCCACTAAGTGCCAGGTCTTGTTAGACTCTAGGGAATCCATTTCATCGTTGATAGCTTCTTGCCATAAATATGCAATCAAGGACGACAACGCTTCCTTGAGATTTGCAGGATCCTCTTCTAAATTATAGGCCATATATTCAGGTCTATAATCTTTAGCAACTCTTACTCTCTTACTCCTTCGAGTTTCTGTTTTGTCTTGTTTGTTGCTTTCAGAGCTTCTTGTTACAGGAACTTGACTTGGTTCGCTGCCCCCACTATTTCTCGATTTGAAAGGGAATTTATTTTCATAGAAGTCAACATCATTTGACTCTATGATCTCTTTTGCATTTAGGTCATAAAACCTATACGCTTTGTTCTTTATTGCATACCCAATGAATACACATTCATAGGCTCTGCTGGGGAGTTTAATTTGCTTGGGATCGGGGATTCTGACATAAGCCAGACAGCCCCAAGTTTGAATATAAGACAAGTTAAGTTGTCTTTTCTTCACTATCTCATAAGGAGATGTTTTGTTTTTAAATTTAGAAACTCTATTCAAAATATAGCAAATAAGCAATATATATTTCTCACACCAATGAGATGCAGCACTAGAGTTAAACATACTAGCAACAACTAGTTCAATAAGAGTTCTATTCTTTCTTACAACATTACCATTCACTTCAAGCAATTATGGTGCAGTTGTTCCATGTATAATTCCAGGCAATTTATAAAAATCATTAAACAAACTAGAATCATACTTAGAACCTCTTAATCTTTCTACTAAATTGATTTTCAATTTCAGTTACAAAAGATCTTTAACGTGTCAAGCTTTTCACTTTTATTTTTCATTTGATATACAGAAGTATAGTCAGAACAATCATCAATAAAAGTAATGAAATAACATTTTTCATTTCTTGTTAACGTCCCATCAAATTCACATATATCAAAGTGTAATAAATCTAAATACTCAGATTCTCTAACTACAAATTTATGTGAACTCCCCTTTTTATTTATTTTAGCTTAACTATAAAAATCACATTTTTCAAAATCATTCATAGATAACTTTGGAATTAAACCTAGGTTACTTAAGTTTGAAATCAAATGTGTTCACATCACATAGTCTAGCATGTCAAAAATTAAAATCATACAACAAGTAAGCAGGATACATTTATTGATTTCAACATTCAAACAAAAAGAGACATATTAAATTTAAAATTTAAATTAAATATGCCATAAATGACGTACCTTAATAGATGATCTCACGAGTTATCTTTAGCCTCCACGGATATGTCATCAGTCATATGATACTCTGAGTGGCAGCTTACAACATACATATTCAGAGCATCTCTAGAAATGATACTCTGAGTGGCAGCTTACAACATACATATTCAGAGCATCTCTAGAAGTATTGCTGGAACTATAGTAGTTATATAGATCATCAGCAAGTCTATTAAGAATATGATTCTTATCATTATTCTCTGATGGGTTAATTCTTCAGCTTTATTATCCTTTTCTGTTTGCTTCAAACTGAAACCATTAATTGAAATCAGAGGCAACAGAACCAAATCCAGTAATCTCTTCGGTTGACATGGCAGAAAGGAACGTCTTAAAATTGTTATTTTTGAGTTTCGAAAAACTCTTTAAAATCACAATTTATGCCACCGAAGATATTACTGGGTTGAGTCGCGGACTAGGTCGCTCTCTTTAAGACGTTTCGCGGCACTGCCCAAATTGTGCAAGGCAGACTATCAACCACGAAGTCCCCAGGATAAAACAGCCCAGATTCACTGTATCGGAGTTCCACTGCACTGTAGAAAACCGTTCTAGAATTACACCCTCAATATGGCAGTTAAAGCCACTCTCAATATGACGATAAAGTCATTCGCAATATGGTACTATGACCACTCTAAATCAAAAGAACTACGGCACAAAAACCAGTACGGCATAACAACCGCTCTAAAAAACCGAAGGGACTGCGGCATAATAACCGCTCTAAAAACCGAAGGGACTGCGGCATAACAACTGCTCTAAAAAACCGAAGGGACTACGGCATAACAACCGCTCTAAAAAACCGAAGGGACTGCGGCATAAGAACCGCTCTAAAAAACCGAAGGGACTACGGCATAATAACCGCTCTAAAAAACCAAAGGGACAGAAAGAAAGGGGAGAAGTGGCTCGAAAATTGGCGAGCAGAATAAAAGAGGGAGGAGAGAGAAAGTTGGGAAAAGCATCCAACTTTGGTGTGCTTTTCTCAATAGATTGATACTCATTATATAGTGATGGAAGCAAGCTCACATATGATTTCTAAGCAATGTGGGACTTTAGCATTCTCAAAATAGGAGAGTTTTCCAATGTGGGAGTTCAAAAAAATTTCTTTCCAATGTGGGACTTGAATTTTAAAAACATGTTTCATTCCACTTGAATTTACAAAAACCAATTCTTTCCAATGTGGGACTTCAACAAAATATTATTTATTTATTTATTTATTTTTTTTTTTTTTCAATTCACATAATAACATATTATGTTCCAACAGTTGATAAAATAAATTGATCAATAGTTGATATTATAATTACTCTTGAATGATTACGGATGTACACATCATATCAAATTGAAGGCTATGGGAGTACCAAACAAGTTGAGTTGTTTCTTTTGAAAACTAAACTTTTTTAAATTTGATAAATTTATGAGGTTTTTTTTTAAATAGTTAAAACATAAAAATAATAATTAGATACTTAAAAAATAACTAAACTTAAACAAAAAAACACACGTTAACAACCCACAATCCTTAAAAAAAACATGCTTAGTGTTATTTGGTAAAATGATTTCATAAGAAATATGGGATTTGACTAATTAATAATTAAAAGATCATAAATGAGTAGGTAGTTATAATTTATAAGTATTAAATGTTCACACATGTTATTCTTTATTTCTCGTAAATATCTCTCATAACAATCATTTGTGGTAGGAACATGATCACGTTTTTTAATAAAAATAATTTATAAAAAAATTACTAATTAAAAAATACACTACATTTTTAACTTAACTCTTAATTTAAGTGTTTTAAATTTCGTCTAGAGATATAAAAATCAAACCAATTATCTAATAAACTCAAAAAAAAAATCAAAATCAATTAAACTGATTTTTTTTCTATGTTCGAGTTCAATCTGAATCGAATCAAATAAATTCAATTTCTGTTGATTTGAATATGATTTCACTTAATTTAAAATTGAACACTGATATCTAAATAAAATCATTAAATTATATCAGTAGTGTTATTTTAAAAATGTGTTGCATTGAAGAATTTTTTAATCATTTACATATTATTTTTCTCATTGTAGTTTAAAAAGTGTTTACGTGATTGTTTTAATAGTATAAAAAATCTAGTGTTTGAAAAAAAAATTAAATAAGTATCTTAGTTTTTATTAATTCCAACTTAATAGATCATAACCAAATCAACATGCTATTCATCAGTTTAACTTTAATTTTATGAGCAATTTTTAAAAAACTAAACAAAACTTGGTTTAGATTTTTTCCTCTCCAAACATACGAACCAAATCAATATACTATACCGATAATTCTATATATAAAACTTTTCAATTCAATTTATCATCTTTTTATAGTTGTATTTGCAAAAAAGTTACATGTTTACATCACAAATTTATAATTTAAAATTTTAATATATAATAAAATAATATATTTAATTTATCAATTAAAATTTTAAAATTTCAACAATACAACATATTTATTCGGTAACAATAATATTTTCCAGTCACACATATGGGGAGGAAAAACAAAGGCATCGAAATGGAGGGAATGAGAGAATATGAAGGAGAGTTAGAGAGAAAGGTGGACCCACGGAGCGTTGGATGGTGCGACCATGGGGTCGTATGAGTAGTTAAGAGTGATTGGTTATTATCCATATGTATAGTACGAGTACGATAATTTAATAATAATACATTATAATAAAATATCTGCAAATACGGTAGAATATCCATATTCAATAAGGGGGGAAGATTGAGTAAGAAAAGAGAATAGTTAGTGATTTTTGTTTTGTTTCAACTAGAAGAAATGAAAGAACGAAGGAAAAATGGGCTTTTCAGCCCAAATATAAAGCAAATTTTTTACTGCACAACTATCATTATTTATACTTCTCGCTTCTTTAAAATATATAAAAATATATTTTTGTTTTTTTAAAATTTGTTAGATAAATTTTTTTTTTCTATCTTAAATTTTTTTGTTAAATTTAAAAGTTTCAAAAATTTGATTGGATGTAAAATTTTCAAAATACTTTTTTTTTTGAAATTTTAAATTAACTTCAAAATTGTGGTTGAATGCGAGATTTCTAAAATACAATTTTGACTGCAAGTTTTCTGGAATTTTAATATAATTTAAAAAAATTCGAATGTAAGTTTTTTAGAATTTTAATATAATTTTAAAATATTCGACTGCAAATTTTCTTTAAAAAATTCAAAAATTATATTGGATGTTGAACTTTCAACTACAATTTTTCTATAATTCTAATATAATTTTAAAAAATTGGTTAAATATTACACTTTTGAAATGTAATTTTTCAAAATTTTCAAAAATTTGGTTAACACGAAATTTTTGAAATATAATTGTTTCATTACTTTTATAAAAATTTCAAAAATAAAAAATTATTGAAATTTTGAAAATTTCAACTTTTGAATTTTTTTCCAAAAACACTCATATTTAGTGACTACAATACAAATATCATAACACATGATTTTCTTTAATGAAGAAAACGTGTGAGAAAAACTTAAAGCTTTTAATTGTATCAAGGGATTGCAAAACCGCCTAACGTGTTTCCGCCTTGTTATTAATCCATCTAAAAAGGAGCGGGGATGGAGGGCGAGCCAATTTGTGTTAAAAGGTTTAAAAATCTCATCATGCCCTTTTTTAACGTGGATTAGGCGGACAAATTTTAAAAATAAATTTATTAAAATTTAATTGCAGTTAGAGTTCTCATATTTGTACTGATTCACGAAATTGGTCTTCCTATTTTACAAATTGACAATTTTGGTCTATCCTTCTGATTTTTTAACTAAAAAATGGCGACATGACATGTTTTAAATAATACGTCATATGATACGAAAATGTATAATGATTAATACCCATAAAATTGGAATAAAACACCGTAAAAACTTAACCTTCAACTTTAGAAAATTTTTATATTTGTAATTTAATTAATGACATATGAATAATTAATGCGTCTAAATGGCTCTATATCATGTTATTTAAAATACTTTAAATCGTCATTTTTTAATTCAAAAATCTGAGATAGGGATCAAAATTGTCAACTTTTAAAATAGATGGATCAATTTCGTGAATTGGCGAAAATAGAAGACAAAAACTACAATTAAGTCATTTATTAATTAATAAATTGACAAAAACTATATAAAAATATAAAATTAAACACCGTTCTAAGAAACCAAAATATAAAACCATTGATTCCAACAAAAATATAAAAGTTATCATTCAAACATTCATGATTCATCATCCAAAAACAAAATATAAGCCAACATGAAAACTAAAATAAAAAATTAATGTTTCCACCTATTCACAAATTATTAGAAATATGAGGTTTAAATCATGAAACCATAATAACTTAACAAAGTCTTCTAATATTTTATGAATTGAAAATTTATTTTGACTTGACGGATCAATCTGCCTTCCGCATCAACGTCACATTTTTTTTGGTAGATTAGGCGAAGCAGCCCAACTAATAGTAGCCGGTTGAAAATCTCAACTTTCTCCACAAAAAATATCAGACTAAAGAGACCAACTCGACGAATCAAACATATTTTTCTATCCCTAGTCGTATCGAAACAAAATTTAAAAACTTTTAAATCCCATACCCCACCAAGTTTTAATCATTTCCAATCCAACTTCTACAAGATAAGGCATGTGAATCTTAGCACTGTGATTAAAGATAATTGTTCGTTCAATTTCTCATGTTTAATTAATTTTTGACTTTTTTACCAAATTATAACTTCAAATAATGTAAAATATACTTCTGAATTATAACTTCTAATAGTGTAAAATACACTACTAAACTATATAAATAATAATAGTGATTAAAATGCGTCATAGATCGCGACTCAATGACGTTGGAAATTTCACTCTCTCCACCAAGGCTTTTTCCCTTTGGCCCACCACTCACAAACCCATTAGTTTTTATGTCACAAAAGAGGATAATAGTTGGTGAAGGAATACAACACCTCCAATCATACACAAGAACTTGCAACATTGCTTATAATTTAATATACTACTATATCCTTTTTATTATAAAACTATTTATCAGTTTGCTGAATTAAACTATTCATCCTTGTATTTATGTTAGCTATAGTTCTTGCTGCTTAATGTGTTAATAATAAATTTAAAATAACAAATGATTAAATATTGTAAGTGTTTCTTCCCTTCTAGAATGAAATTCAACTATTTTAAAATTACATTCAACCTTATTATCATTTTTTATTTGACCGAATAAATTAAAAGAAAATTAACCTTTTTTTGTCTGGCCATTTTTTGTTTTGTAAAATCCAAATAGAATATATATAAATATTAAAATAATATTGTTCAAACCACAAGGTATGCCAAGAATGATCATCAAAGGGTTCATTTGTTACAATTTTTTTTTAAAAAAAGTTATTAATTTTTTAAATACATAAAAACTACTTTCATGAGTTCCATCCGTTTGTTATAGATATTAAAAAAGAAATGAAAAACCAAAAAATTATTTTTTTAAAAAAACTACTTCAAATAAGAAATAGTTTTGAATAATTGTCATAAAATTATTTTTTAAATTGCTGATAACGGAATTTAAACTTTGAATTAAATCTATTATAAAAGTCAACCTCCTTTCGTTAAATTCAACTCCGTTGATTTTTAAAAAATAATTTTAATCACGATAAACAAACACAACTTAATTTATATTTTTCCATAAAAACCTCTAAAAACTAATATTTTCTAAACGAGCCCAAAATCATATGCAAAATATGCTCATTTTCTTTGTTTTTTATTTCTCTCCTTTACAAAAACATTTTCTTATGGCATACAAAACAAAACATTTAAACGTTGTCAAAAGTAATAATTAAACACTTGTTGGCATTAGTTGAACTAAGAAATGCTAATATGTAAATTGGTTGAGAAAGGAAAGTTTTCAATTATACTTTAATAGTGGTTGTTACATTGGATGTACTAATTTGATTAGGATTATGATGAATAAATATTAAAGGGACATAAGTCCCTATCTTACCAACTTAACCAATAAATAATGAAAGGTATATGTGCCTTGTCCAATTATGAATATCTTGTGTATGCTTTAGGAACTTTGCTTATGTGGCAAAACATAATTGGTTGTTAGAGTTGGCGGGAGTTGGTGAGTGACCCAACCCAACCCTTTCTTACTCTAATTTTTTCTCCTTAAAAAGTAGGGTAGGAGTCTTAAGAAGCTCAACACCATTGGACTCTCCAACAATTCACACACACACACCAAATCTTAAACTACCTCAACACAATTCAACACAACATCTCATCTCTAACATTTTCTCATCCTCAAGGTAACAATGTTTCTTTCTCATTTTCATTTTCATTCTCACCATCTCATTTTTTTTAAAAATTATTTCCTCATCTTATTGATTTCAATTTCCATTCCATGTTTATCAAAACTTTACTTTAAGCTTTTTAAACTCAACTTTTTAATTTGAACCCTTTGATGTCTCTTTAGTTGCAATTTGATTTTTTTAATTTGAACCCTTTAATGTCTCTTTAGTATGCTCCATGTATCAATTCTTTCATAAGTATTTAGGATTTGTTTTTTTGATATTTTTCTTTGTAAAATGACTTTTTTTTTTTTTTATCTGAAATGATATTTTTAAATACATTAAAAAACTAAGTAACAATTTGGTACGAGGCAGTTAGGCATCCAAGCTCATAAAAACGTATCATAGTTTCACATGCATTTAGAATTTGTTTGTTTGGGATTTATCTACATTTTTTATTTCTACTTCAAATTTTTAGTTTCTTATAAGTATATTCAAGTAAACAAAATTTTAGTTCGATAAGTGATAAAAAATTGTAGGTAGATATTTGATAAGTTGGAACGCAAATTAAAATTCTTACTCTTTATTCTCTGTAATTAGAATGAATGAATTTTGTATTAGATTCTTTAAAATAAAAAGAATGTTAATTTTATAATTAAATAAATATTTACTTTCATTTAGGCAAAATCAATTTTTATTTAATAATTTATTATAAAAATCTCTTTTATAAAAAATATATCTTCCACTTACGTATTCAAAACAAAAAAATCCAACTACGTTATGTCTGTTTTTTATTTTATTATTCATCCATTATGTATGTTTGTATTTTGCCTTTTGATGAATATGAAACCAAAATACATAATGTGTTTGTATGTTTTTCGAAAAAATAATGTGAATGATATGTTGATATACTAACATTAATTAATTATTATTATGGTTGATAGTGAAACCAAACCTAAACAAAAACAAAGATGATCATAAACGTGAGAGATTCGACAATGGTACGGCCGTCGGAGGAGGTTACACGACGGACGGTGTGGAACTCCAACGTCGATTTGGTGGTGCCGAATTTCCACACACCAAGTGTTTACTTCTATAGAACCAATAGTGCTTCGAATTTCTTCGATGCCAAGATTATAAAAGAAGCTCTGAGTAAGGTGCTTGTTCCGTTCTATCCAATGGCTGGCCGTCTTCGTCGCGACGAAGATGGCCGTGTTGAAATTGACTGTGATGGTCAAGGAGTGCTCTTTGTTGAGGCCGATACCGGTGCAGTCATCGACGATTTTGGTGATTTTGCGCCCACGCTTAAGCTCCGTCAGCTTATCCCAGCCGTTGATTATTCTCAAGGAATTGAAACATATCCCCTCCTAGTGTTACAGGTACGTTACATTTTTTCTTCATTTTATATATCAGTACTTACCATGTTTATTAAAGGGATACAAGATTATCTCATTGTCTCATGGAGTGTTCGTTGCGCTTAACAAAATACTAATAATTAATAATATTAATTATTAATATTTACAGTTGAAAAAATATATATGATGCTCATTAAATGTTTTGTTTTAAAAAGTATACTAAAAATGTTTTGTTTTAAAAAGTACATGAATTTTTGGTCCAAATTTAAGGCTAGAGAAAGTATATGTAACAATACTACCCCTGTTTCTAAACTATAAACACTTTGCAAGAAAAAATTGGTCCTATATATAAGTTTCATCTCAAAGTAATAGATACATTATTTTGTTGTAAATATATTTGTTTTAATATTACTAACTTGTCTTAAGAAATAAAAATTAGAATCAGATAATCTATACATAGAAGAGTATTGAAAATATAAACGGACACTTATTTTAGAATATCGTGTCTTTTTTATGATAACTTTTTTTTTGACATAAAATTATTGGAATATTTTCTCTTTGGACAATATTAAATTAAATTTACTTAAAGGGGATTGACAATCATTTTACTAATTAATTTTAGTTTTTTTGTACTAAACGTGCATGATGACCTCATTAAATTTATTATTATTGATGAGGGTCCTTCCTGAGTGGAAATTTTCAGTACTCGTTCCCATGATAGCAAATACTTTTTTAAACTTTAAGTTAACACTTATTTAATTTTATTTTCTGCTAAACAATTTCCAAAGAAAAAAAAACCTTATTAGTTCAGGTGTCATTGTTATAGGAGAAAAGTATATATATGCGTTATTACTTAAGTTGTTGAAAGAGTTTTCCCTTCAAAGTCAAGTTTATTGAAGAAAGAAAGCATAATATTCTTCATTTTTTGTAATGATTTGCTTAATTTCTTTTAATCAACAAACAGTAAATCAAATTATATTTTTGCAATTCTCTATTAAATTTATTTTCTACTTATTAAATAATTTTTGGGTTTTTCAATTTAGATTTTTTTTTAAAAAAAAAACGGTTTTAAATATTATTATGGGAAAATAAATCAAATTGCACTCAGAAGTTATACTAAGAGTTACATTCATTCAATAATATTGGATTAAATAAATATTTTCCAAAACAATTCTTTAAGTGCTTAGTCAAGTGCATTTATTGTTAGATTAGACTTTTGGACGTCTTGTTCTGGTTTTGAACATGACATTCCGTATTATGTGAATTAATTATGGTGAAATTTATCATATCTTTTCAGACAAAAAAAATATTTTCTAAATTCTGCCGTTAGATTAAAAGTTAACATTATATGACCTCTATAGATTTTGACATTAATTTATATTCGTTTATTATGTGTCAAAATTTATACATATAATGAATGACATTAATTTTTAATCAAACGACTAATTTTAAAAAAATATTTATCTAATTTGATGTTATTGAATAAATAAAAATAAATATGAAAGTGCCAAAACCTTCAACAACTCGATGAGAATATAATAAGGATTCCTAATCCATCACTCAATTCCAAAAATCAATATAATATATATTTCCCTTTTTGTTAATGGATTCGTGCAACCAACCACACTAACTCACAATGATGTAAAGCATATTACATAGTTGAATGCTGATGAGTTTCTTTTCTTTAACAACTATAATAAAATTTTGAATTGAAGATTTTCAACTCAGTCTTGTTTGACAAATTCTTCACCTATCTTTGATGAAAAATATGTAATCATACTATTCAATTTCTTTTTTGACTCGTCCAACTATTCATTTGAGAGTGCCATTTTAGTCATCAATTTAAGATTGCTTACCTACAAATTAAAGGAAACAATAAATATTTATATTTATGATGAAATCATTTGTCTTTTCAGATATTGTCCTCACTGTTTATTATCTATAATAATTAATGAGAAGATCTAAGATAATATATTTGATTTTTAAATTTATAACACATAAAAAGTAAATTTGAATTTCAGTCTACACATACCCAAAATTGAGTAAGTGTCTATATTAGTGTACACATAATATATTATTATAGAAGAAAAATTATCTAACATCTCGAGAGAAATAAAAATACTGAGAGTGATGTATTAGATATAATATGCTGATAATATATTAAGAAGAGAGATAGAGAAAAAATGAGGCGTTGAATAAATATAGAGAAAAAAATGGATGTCCACCTATCATTATTGTATATAATAGTGTTCGAACTTCATCGGAAATAATCTTTGATAATATTTTATTTACTTGAGTTTCCTTCCAAAGAAGATGAGGGTTAAGAACAATAACAAATAATACACATGGGCATGTACAACAAAAAACACAAGTGGGTCATTGGCAATTGTCATCTTATTTCTTTTTATGCAAAAACATACTATGCTTGTGATAAATATTAAATTTCCTTTTGTTAGGTGACTAACAATTGTATTTACTATGAAGTGAAAAAAATGCATTCTTTTCATTCAACTTAAATTCAAATTTTGTGATTAATGTGTGCATGACTTTGCTACATACACCAATTTACTAGACTATTACTATTTGTGTAGGTAACATACTTCAAATGTGGAGGAGTCTCACTTGGTGTTGGTATGCAACATCATGTAGCAGATGGAGCTTCTGGTCTTCACTTCATCAATACATGGTCAGATGTAGCTCGTGGCTTAGATGTTTCCATCCCACCATTCATCGACCGGACACTACTTCGTGCCCGTGATCCGCCTCGCCCCGTTTTCGAACACATTGAATACAAGCCTCCACCATCCATGAAGACTAGTCCACATAATCAACCAACAAAAGCAGACTCAGAAGCTATGGCAGCCGTGTCTATTTTCAAATTGACCCGTGAACAGCTCGTCACATTGAAAGCTAAGTCCAAAGAAGCTGGAAACACAATCAACTATAGCTCTTATGAGATGTTAGCCGGTCATGTATGGAGAAGTGTGTGCAAAGCAAGATCACTTCCTGATGATCAAGAAACAAAATTGTATATTGCAACCGATGGAAGGGCAAGGTTGCAGCCTCCTCCTCCACCAGGTTATTTTGGCAATGTGATTTTCACAACAACACCTATAGCTATAGCTGGTGATCTCATGTCAAAACCAACATGGTATGCTGCAAGTAGAATCCACAATGCATTGTCTCGAATGGACAATGAATATTTGAGATCAGCTCTTGATTATCTAGAGCTACAACCTGATCTTAAAGCTCTTGTTCGCGGTGCACATACTTTCAAGTGTCCAAATCTTGGTATTACTAGTTGGGCTAGGCTTCCAATTCATGATGCTGATTTCGGTTGGGGAAGGCCTATTTTCATGGGACCGGGCGGAATTGCTTATGAAGGACTGTCTTTCATAATTCCAAGCTCAACAAATGATGGAAGTTTATCTGTTGCAATTGCTCTTCAACATGAGCATATGAAAGTGTTTAAGGAATTGTTGTATGATATTTGAAGAAACAAAAATGATTAAGGAGCTTGGCTTTGTTGTCATTCAGAACACCACTATGTTTCTAAGGTGGTGTTCTGTTTCCTACTTTTTTTGTTTAGATACTTTTGGTGAACTCTATGCAAATGTTAATGTGACTTGTTTCAGCTTACAATAGACTGAATTATGTGGTGTAAGCTTTATAATCTGTAAACAACTTAATTTGATATTACAGTTACCACAAGACTTCAAACATTTGGAAACTTGTTAATTGGTATTGTTGTTATTTATATATCAATTGAAAAAAATATTATTGATAATATTTTTGGATGAAATTCACATGTATCATTCTACCAGAGGCAATCGCCAATCGAACAACAACATTAAGATTTCTCTTATATTTCGTAACAGATTGAACGAAGAATTTCTCGAGAAGGACTATCTCTATACACATTCTCTCTACTTGCAGATCTAACATGTTTCCATTAGGCCAACTACATTGAATTAACTCAATATTTGTCCTCTCTGATCAAAATGCAAATATGTGACAAGCTTAACTAGAAGCATTTATTCATGTCAAAATTTTAAATTTAAGTTCTGAGAATTTAGAAGCACAACAACAATACTTCATGATGTACAAAGAGATGTTCACTTCTCTTCTAAAGAATCTCAAGCTTCAAACAAAAACATGTGATACTAAAAATGTTTGAAAATTTAGAGCAACTTAGCATGGAAGGATAAAACTAATATTAAAACAAAGCTTACACACACTGTTGAAATCCTTGATAAAAAGGATGATGCAGAGTTTCGAGAACGGCGAGGGTCGGAGCGATAATTAACATTTGCACCACCATTAGCTCCTTTTCCTCTATTAGCTTTCTTAATCAACTCATAATCTTGCTCGAACTTTTCCTCCTTGTTATATTGCTCATATTTTTTGTGAAACTTGATTCCCTCCTTTATGTTTTCATAGTTTCCTATATCTCAATAGAATAAGCAAAATTTTAGTTAGTATATAGAAGCAAAAATGCAGCATATCAAATTAACCAAAATTTAAGGAAATGTTTCTTTGAAAAGGTGAAGAATGCTTACTACTAATAGTTTGCTTTGTTTGAATGTTGCTATTTGATGAGTTTAGACCTTTCTGTTCAGAACTGAAGTTTCCATGTAAACCAGAGATTGATATTACTTGAGTGAATAAAACAATGATGAAGCATGTAAGATATTTTATTCTCATTTTTGGCTCAAGGTTTTTTGTACACAATTTGATAATTGTTAATATATTTGAAGTTGGTAGAAGAAGAGGGTTTATATAAGGTGTATAAAGAGAGGGAGAGAAGCATATGGATCAAATTCTCTATGTAGATATATAGTTGCTTGAAATAGAAGCAAGGTGCTTCATTTGGAGCCTCAACCTTTAGCTGCATCAGATGCTTGTCCAGCTTATCTCTATGTAACTATGTAGTACTGACGTTGACACGAGCACTAGACACGACACTGACACGTAGACATCAATAATAATAATTTAAGAAAATTGAAGTGACTAAATATAACCGTATGTGTTAGTGTCGTGTCAATGTCGGACATTGAGTGTGTGTCGGACATCAAACATGTCTTCTATTTGAATACATAACTCTAATCTTAGCCATGGTGAACACATGTGAATACTGTTTTCTTAGTAAAAAACCATGAAACAGTAATAAATTTCTCTTGGAACAAATAACATAGACAATTTTTGCTGACTTGCAGTCTTTTTTTAATAGTTTTTAATTACTTACATTCCTTACCACCCCTCAAATTTTGTAGATGTGTGTATCAATAACTTTGTGTCAAAGTTTGGAAGCACACAGGAAATGACAAGTCCATTTAATGGTTGCAAGAATATAGAATAAAGTAATATTCCTAACGTGCTTGCTGTCTTACATATCAAGTTAATGGTATGTTTCAAAGGCTCAATCTAAAAAGTTTATTACAGTGAACTAATATGGTGCTTTTTTTCTGGTTTCAAACCGTTGTGCAAAACTAGCAGAGGAAAGGACATGCACTGTCAACAGTCAGTGTAAAGTTATTTTACACTGACGACCCATCAGAACTTGCCAACACAACTAACAATTGCATAACTACATTTTTTCAGTTTCTGGTTTGCAATTGTTTGATGAATTGACAAGTTGTGATCGATTATCAATGTGAAATAACTTTACAGTATAATGTATAGTCTTTAATCTCATAAATATAACAGCATGACTGAGAACATCCCCTAACGCTTCACTGATCATGAGTTCTGAGGTTGTATTTGTAATTCTATGCAATAAATGTCAATTGTTGAAGCAACTAGTTTATTTTGGCACTGCTCTATTGTCAAAGACTAACCAAAGAATATCTCTATTCTCTAACCAACCACATGACTGTTTCTTTGAGAGAAATTGATATTGAAAAATGTAACACTGTTTCATTGACCTTTGATTAAATTAAACTTGTGCCAATGTTTAAAACAAAAGATCTCTCCAAGTAACTAGTTCCATCATTTTCATACTTATTTCAAATTTGAAAAAAAAAAGTAGATTATCTGGCTATCAAATTCAAATTGAAAAATTGGTAATCAATGCATATTTTGGTTTTTTCTTGGTGGGGGGGAGGGGGGGGGGGGGGGGGGGATGGTGGAGTCCTTATGGTGTGGAAAGTTCTCATTTTTAACTTTTTATAATTCAGCTTCTTAGTTAAAATGATTTAAAACTTAATGAAATAGTTTATCTTTCCAAAAGAAAGTAAAATTAGCTTGTTTCTACTTCTCTCTTGTTAGTAAAAAACCCAAGGTTCTCTTTAGAATTTCAGCCTCACAAGTCACACAAGTTCAACCTTTAAATATTTGCATCTAGTTATCCAAGGACAACAAAACAAGCAAGATCTCAAGGGAAGAAAATTCAAATAACTGCTTAACAAGAGATATCAAGGATATTGGGGAACTTGGCTTGGGATTACTTGCAAAAGAAGTGATTATAAAACTGCCGAAGAAGATTATAGAAAAGCACTGTTCTGAGGTTGATAGGAGCAAGCAATGCAATTTGGCAATATGTTTGATGCAAATGAACAAGATTACAGAAGCAAGAGTTTTACTTCAGGCAGTAAGTAACGACGGCAACAAAAAACAGAAAAAGATGGACGATTCTTCCATTAAATATTTTGAACACGCTACACTAGTGCTGCAAGAGATGGAGTAAAGATTCATTAGTAGATCCAGTTAACGAGTAAGGTGATAAATTCAAGGAAACTCAGATTTTCAGGGAGGAGTATGTCACAGTACTCCACACCAAATTTGGAGAACTCAAGTGGAAAGAAATCTGACATGGTTAAAAGTAGGACAGAAATTTGGTCTTTGACATATGATGCTGAAGAATCTCATCATCCGAGTGGCCCGATAGCGGCGGTGACCTAATAGAAGGTGATCCAACGGATCTTAACCAAGTCCTAAGACCATCTTATAAGTAGGAAGGAGAATCGATCTTTGACATATGATGCTGAAGAATCTCATCATTCTCATGCAAGATCACGCCCATGAGTGGACATCTAGAGCTTGACCTGAGTGATCCGATAGTGATAACCCGATAGCACATGGCCCGACAAATCTTAACCAGGCTCTGATACCACTTTAAAATTTGAATTTTGCTTAATTATAAGGTGAGGACTGTCCACCAGTTATAAACCCATTTTCAGACTATATCTCATCCAATGTGGAACTTTTACCAAGATCGTTTAAGTCAGTTGATCTTGCAAGAACCGATTTGAAAGTTCCTTACACAAAACCAAAAAGATCTTCACGAGGTTTCAATATTGGATATCAAAGGGAAACTTGGAGATATATCCTTTCAAAGTCAAAACCTTCATTTGGGAGTTCTTCTAATGAGAAGGTTCCTTACAATTAACATAATTAAGACATACTCAAAACATAATGATTTGTTTCCACATGCCAATGCAATGTGGAGGACAAGGACACTGTAAGATACTGCAGTAGTAAAATATGGAGCTACGACAACAGTAACACATGAAGATAAAAAAACAGTATTTGATTCTGGTTTGATACACACTTTGAATACAGAAGCAGTTATGAAATTCACAAAGAATGACAACAAATCTGCTACAAATGTACATGACATGGTTGTGGATGGAACCAATGAATTTGCAACTTCTGTTGACACAGACCAAAATCAAGGAAACAAAAAAACCACTCCCGAAGAAATGTTGGGCAGACATTATTAAAATTTGGGTTGAACCTAACTCAAACCCTACAAAATTGGCGTATAAAGTGAGGACTGTCCCACTTATAAACACATGTTCAAATTTCATCTCATCAAATGTGAGACTCTTTAACACATCCCTCACGCCCAGGACTGGACATCTGGAGCGTGACCCGAGTGGCCTGATGGTGGTGACCAAATAGCATGTGGCCCAACGAATCTTAGATAGACTCTAAAACCATATTAGAATTTAGATTGGGTCTAACTTAATTCATATAAAACCGGCTTATAGGGTGAGAGTTCTCCCACTTATAAACACATGTTCAGACCTTTTCTAGTTCTTTTTTTTCAAGCAACATGCAAAGATTCATACATCTATTCATACTACAATTCCAAATGACACAAACTAGTTAACAAGCAAACAAGTTCTTAATTGTGGCTAAAATATATATTTAGTAGTAATAGTAAAGACTAAGAGAGGATTTTGGAAGCCTAAACAGAAACAACATAACATAATACTTAACTAGTGGAAGTGAAACAAAGTGATTATAGCCAAAAGCTTACACATGAAATAAATGTTATGACCCAAAAATAAGGTCCTGCATATAATGATGTTGCAGAATTATGAGAGTGATTGTGATGGTCGATTGCTCCGCCGGCAATTCCAGCGCCAATAACTCCAGCACCGATTCCTCCTGCCCTTCCTCCAAATCCTCTTCCCCTTCCTCCGCCTCCTCCCCTTCCTCCGCCTCCTCCCCTTCTTATAGTAACTGATAGTTCATGTTTGTGTTCATTTTTACTTTCCTCATAAACAACTTTGTGGTTCAACCTTGTGGAGACTTCAATGTTTCCATTTCCATATAAGTTTCCTATCATTATTTAATAATACCAAAATTATAAAATCAAAAGTGAAAAGAAAGATACTTCCAGATTTAGAATTGATTCTAGTCTCAAAATCAATTCTACCTAAAAGATAATATTGCTAGCTTCTCAAGTAACATAGAATCAATTCTCAAATATATTTCCATATACACATACAATAACAATTCTGGTCCAAACTATATAAACATAAACTTACAAAAATCACTTTTTTCGTAGATATATCCTAACATAAATCACTTTACGTTGAACTCATTTTCAATCAGAATCAATTTTTATCATTGCAGAACCAAACACACACTAAGTTTGTGCTTCAAGAATTCTAAAAGCTAATATTAGCCAAACTCATCAGTAACCATATCAGTCTCAAAATCAATTCTACTTAAAAGCTAATATTTCTAGCTCCTACAGCAACATACTCAAATTTATTGACACATACACACACAAAAAACCATTCTAATCCAAACTATCCAAACATAAACTTACAAAAATCACTTTTTTTTCATGAATATATCCTAACATAAATCACTTCAAATTCAAATCATTTTCAACCAAAATTAATTTTGTCAAAATCAATTTTTGTCACCGCAGAAACAAAGACACACTAAGTTTGTGCTTGTTTAAATTTAAAAAGTCAAAGAAAATGTACCTAGAAGAAGCTCATGAGCTTGTTCATTGCTGTGGATTAGGGTTTTATCATCTGAAGTGAAATTGATATTGAAATCTTCATTAGATATAGCTTGAGAACCTGAAATCATCAATAGGAACACTTGAAGAAGAAAAATTACCTTCATCTTAAGCCTTAAACTTAGATGTGATGAATTTTGAACTGTAGTCTTTGTTAATGTAATGGGTTTAATAGTTTGTTACATGAAGCTAAGGTTGAGAATTGAGGAACTAAGAAGGTGAAGTGTGGGGAAAAAAGTGATTTAAAGAGATAGAATTAAGAAAAGATTTGCTCAATGACCTTGCTGTTTAAGACAACAAGTGGAATATGTCTCTAGTGTCAAGTTTGGAAAAAATGTGGTCCCCTTGAAAATGGACCAAAAACAAACCTATTGCAATCATGGAATTTAGCTTTTTATTTATTTAATGTTCACAATTCACTTTTGTGAATCTCAATCATTGTCTCTTCAACTACTTTTTCATAAATAAAAAAAAAAAAACTTAATTATAATTTTGGTGTATATTTTCACATATTTTTGAAACTGATCTTCTATTTTAAAATCTCATAATTCTAATTTCCAGATGGATTTATTATTTAATTGTCATCAATTAAATTATAAAAATAAATAATTTTTGAAGTTCAAAATAAAATTTTTAGGAGATTTTTTGAAAATATCAAAAGTGTTAATCATTTTATATCAAATTGTATGTTACGTCATTTAAAATATGTCATATCATTTATTTTTTTCAAAAATTTTAAGAGAGTGATCAAAATGGATGAATTTTAAAATAGAGGACCAATTACAAAAATAAGTGAAAATAAAAAAAACCTAAATTGCAATTAAGATAAACAAATCAACATATTTTATTATGCGAACATAGATAACAAATTATTCTCTAAATTTCTTATTATAAAATCCTCCAATAAAAGGTATATTAAGAAAAGTTGTTTAGTAATAATTTTGTTTAAAAAACGTGTTACATTCATGTATTGACCCTTAAAATTATTGATAGCATAAATGAAAAAATTAATTTAATAGTAAATTAAGCAGAAAAATGTAAGAAATCATTAAATTTGAAAAAGGGCCTTATATTAGAGACAATGGAAAAAAGTGAAATTTTAGTATTATAATTAAAGTCCGAGGAAGTATAAATGAGTTAAAATGTCAATCAAATTACTTGTTTTTCTCTTTAAATTTAATTGATGACTTTACAAAGTCAATTCCAGTCATTAGAGATTAGACATCCTACCCATCAATTTGACTTCACTTCTTTGAAAAAAAAATGAGGATAACATTTTGGAGAATAAGGGCCATTGCCCATTTATTACAGGTTTTTGTAGAAATTTGTTACAGTTTTTTATTAATATGAATTTAAAAAAATTAAAAATTACTTTAAATGATAAATTATTTTGAATAGTTTTTCATAAAAATTATTTTTATAAATAATTATTAACAATCCACAACAAATGGGTTTTTTCTTTTGTCAAATAGTTTAGGGTTAGTGGCTAGATTCACACACCTTGAATATTAAAAAATGGAAATTTATTATTTCTACCACTATCCACTAAGATGAACTTATAGACCAAACAAACTCTAAAATGTAAGATAATATTGATTACAAAATCAATTATTAAGATTGTGCAAAACTACATGTTCATGTATAATAAAACAACCTATGGAATTCGTACCCAAAAGAGAAACAACGTAGAGAATTCTTAAAATCTCAATGGTCGACAAGCTATTTTTTTATTAACATGACTACCTCTAGTTTTAGTTTTATGACACATTTAATAGATGAAAGTGATCTTAAACCAAAATTTTGCCCGTTTATAACTTAAAAGTAAATTTGGTGTTACATAAAATTTTGATATTAAAGAGATAATTATTTTGTTATAGAGTAGATTTCGATATATGTTGAAAATTAATGAAAGTTTTCTCAAGAAAATCTTGAGTACAAATTGAGAAGAATAATTATTGCTCTCATATCATATTAATAATCATGGTTGAGTTTAAGAAAGAGAAAAACAATTAAAGAAAAATATAAAATTTGAGATAATAGTTCAAAAAATTATAATACAATTAGTGTATCATAATTCTAACATAACTATCTTCCATCTAATCATAACTAACTTTTAACTATCTTAATCTAATTCTAACACATATTCAACTATGTCCAACACTTAAAGACACATACAAATCAGTCTTTGTTAGGACTATTGATCCTAGAAATAAAGCTTCCAAGGCTAGTGTTGCGCAATGAAAATAATAAAAGATGTGTTATTGGAACACAAAAGTGGACATATGCACCGTATGTATATGGTTTACGGTTCACTTTTTTTTACAAAAAAAAAAAATTGTAAAAAATAAAACATTTTATTTTTAAAATTAAAAACACTTTTGTAACATAGTATATAGATTTGTATAATTAATCACTTTGATACTCCATTAATCGTATGTCATTAATCACTTTTTAATTAAATATATCATTAACCACTAAAATAAGTGGTTAATGATTTATATATTAGTGATTAATGAAATATTCAAAGTAGTTAATTGTATAAACTTGTATATGTGTCAAAGATCTCTGAATAATAAATAAAATTTGAACTTTTTTTTTTTAAATAAACAAAAAAAATTGTTTACTCTATAAATATAATAACCAATACATACGTGTCAGATATTGTGTCAACTGTTTGTGTTCAAATAACACTTTTTAAAGAATAATGATAACAATGGTAAAACATAAAAGAGAAGAGAAGAAGAGAAAAACCAAGAAAATAAGACGAAGAGGAAAATTCCTTTCTAAGGTTACATAAATAGAATAATAATTGATAACAAGAGTTACAATGAATATATTTATTGTTGTATGATCAATACTTAACGCTTTCACCCATTATAATCAATAAAATATGTTTTAAAATATGTTTTTGGATCAAATCTCAGTCTTTCTCCACAAACTCATGCTATGCTTTGTATAAAAAAAGGAATGATGATAATCATTAATCCCATATATGGATGGACAATAAATTAAAGGAATATAAATTCTTTTAATAGAAATATAAAATAGTATTAAATTATAATAATGACTATGATTCATCGACCAATCATAACTATTATATTTTATTGTTACTGTTTGGTTGTAATCTTGTATTATTAAAGGAAGATGAAAATAAAAAAAAATAAAAAAAACAATTAAATGATAAAAAAACGAAGGAAACATGAATATAACATTGAATTTGAAATATATTTTTGCTATGAAACATGTGAAATCTACCTACCGCTCTTTCCAAATTATGTAAAATCTCTTATTGTCATTCTAACTAATTAATTTCAATATGTTGATAAAAAAAATCTCTTCTAATATCAATATCATCGTCACGACAATACCTTTTCTTTTTTATTGAATCACTAGCTTCATTAACTCAATCAATAATCTCTTCTAAATTTTCCATTGTGAAATGTTCCCTCACAGCACCTCCAAATTTGGTCATGTGAACCTATATATAATGTGAACTACCTTGTTAGTTTAAAGGAAGTATAATGCAAATAATAAAAATTGAATGACAAATACTACGATCTAACTTGTACAACAACAACATCTTGCATATCCATAGAATCTTCTAACATTTTTTTAATGAAATTCTCAATTCAGCATCATTGGCTTGAAATTTTTTGCGTGAATTTGTATCTTAAACTTATAAAATTTTATGAATTATAGCAAGATTTTAGATTGAGTTGATTCATACCTTTTTTCCTGTCAAATTCTAGAATTTCATAATTACTTCAATATATCATTGGTAATGTTGGTCACACTAAAGCTTCTTTCAAGATTTGAATTAAACCCATCACTCACTTCAACTTTGAATTAGAATTCCTTGTTAACCAATTCGGAAACCTCGTTAGGAACAATGTCAGCAAGATGACCCTATAATGATTAGTAGATACCAAAAATCAATTATTGGCAATGACGTCATTGTCTTCAATCATATTGGTGCATGATCAATTAAGCAACTTAGAAACATCATGATAAAAATTCACATATGTTGTATTGTTGATGTCAACATTGAACTTCAGAAGATACAAACAAAAAAATGTTAAATTTAAATCATTATGAGTGACAATATAAATGTAACTAATGGTATGAATATGTGCATAGATGAAAAAGATATAATAAACAAAAGATATTAATTTTTTTATATTAACCTAACAACGTTAGTGTATATTAGTTGATTTTCTCCTTCAATGTTTTCTTTATATAATATATATTTGTTATTAATATTTGTTTGACCAAAATTAATAATTAATATTTTACTAAAAATTAATAACATTAAATGTGATATTGTTAAGAGATCTATGGTGCAAGGACCAATTAAGAAGTATCATAGAATAAATCTGAAATATTTATAGTATAGATATTATATTATTAGTATTTTTGGTTTTATCGAATTAAATTAGGTTTAGTTCACCCAGCAAATCGGGCACCAGGCCTAATTTTTTTAAGAGATCTTTTTTTTTAATCACTTATTGTCATCTTTTTGCTTGTTTTATTTCAAAGTCATATCCACATTTTTCTAATATTTAGCTTCAAACTTTAATACTTAAAAGGTTTCAAATCAACTTTCTTTTAAAAGAAATAGATTAATAGAGTGTGTGATTACTCTTTGTAAGCTCAAGCATTTGACTTTTGAATAATGTAGACAAAACTTCTCTTAGTCCTAGAGACGTATGTCACTCTAAGTGGATGAACTTCGTCATCAAATTTGTGTGGGTTATTGCAAATTTACTTATTTAAATTTCTCTTTCGTTTCTACATTTAAATTGCATCTATTTTTATTGAGATTAAGCTCAAGAACAAAGAATCAATTTGATCACTGCAAACTTAACTCAACAACTGGCATCAAGAGCTTGGTTACGACCCAAAGAGTTCGTTGGAAATGATGAATATTTATTGATGAAATTGTTGGTATTAATGGTGACATTAATGAACTAGTGTGGTTGTGAATTGAAAAAATGAGAAGTCCCACATAGGAGGGATACCACACTTTGGAAGGGTATATAAGGTGGAGGTATGTACCTTGGGGTGTGCCCCAAGGGGTACCCCAATTTTGTGAAGGAGGGAGAACGCAAGCAAAGTTGACCACCACACACGCGCGCGCGCGCGCACCGCCGTCCGGCTCGGCCCGGCCCGGCCTGGGCCTTGATCTTGGTCTTGTATTATTATTTAATTTTAATTAATTTTGAAAATTGAATGCTTGCGTTTGATCTCTTATTGTTGCGCTAATTACGTAACTGCCCTACACCGAATTTGTCTAATGATCAGTTTTAGTCTTCCTTTTTGCCCGGTCAAATCCCTGACTCAAGGTGCCACGTAACTGCTATTGCCCGGTCATTATTCAGAGTCAAAAACCCTTGCGCAAGTTCAGGAAGTCAAAGGCGCACGTTTTGGGTGGGCAGCGGTTTTGGAGCACACGTTTCCTGAAGTTCAGGTTTGGATCGGTCAACAGGAGCGCTCTGATGGATCCACCAATTTCTCTGATCCAGTTACGAAATTCCTCTATAAATAGAGGACTCTCCTCACTTGAAAACTCGCACCAAAAGCACTCCAATTCTGAGGCTTTTCTCTCTTCTTCCCCCCGTTCTTACTTCTACTTCTTCTCTTTTCTTGAGTGGCCTTCGTGCCATATTACGAGTGGTAGTCGTCAGACTGCCATATTGAGGGTGTAATTCGAACGGTTTTCTGCAGTGCAGTAGAACTCCGTACAGTGATCTGGGCTGTTTTATCCTGGGGACTTCGTGGTTGATAGTCTGCCTTGCACCTTTGGGCAGTGCCTCGAAACGTCTTAAAGAGAGCGACCTAGTCCGCGACTCATCCCAGTAATCTTATCGGTGGCATAAATTGTTTTTTCAAATTTTTTCGAAATCCAAAACAACAATTTTAAGACGTTTTTCGAACTGCCATGTCTACCGACGAAATTACTGGGTCAGGTTCTTCTGTTTCTGACTACAACAAACCGTTTCGGTTTCAAGGAAGTCACTTCAAACGATGGCAACAAAAGATGTTATTTTTTCTAACCACGAAAAACCTTGCCAACGTTCTGAAGGATGACATTCCTGTTGTTCCAGAAAATGCTGAACAAACAGAAAAGGATAAGAAAGCTGCTGAATTAACCCAATGGGAACATAATGATTACTTATGTAAGAATTATATTCTAAATGGACTTGCTGATGATCTGTATGATTACTACAGTTCAGACAGCAATACTGCTAGACAGGTTTGGGAAGCTCTGAAGAAGAAATATGATACTGAGGAAGCTGGAGCCAAAAAGTATGCTGTTAGCCGCTACCTCAAATATCAGATGACAGATGACAGATCCGTGGAAGCTCAGTCTCATGAAATCCAGAAAATTGCTCACGAAATCATTTCTGAAGGTATGTTCCTTAATGAACAGTTTCAAATTGCTGTTATTATTGACAAACTGCCCCCTGCTTGGAAAGATTTTAAAAATTCTCTCAGGCATAAAACAAAAGAATTCTCTTTAGAAAGTCTGATAACTCGCCTTAGAATTGAGGAAGAATCCCGTAAGCAAGACCAGAAAGATGAAGTTCTTCTTGTGGCAAACAACAAGAAAAAGAAATTCATCGGAGCAGTTCTGAAGCCAAACAGCAAACAGCTAAAGATTCAGAATCGCCCTTCAAAGAACAGCAACAAGAATGGGAACCCTCCAAAGGCCCCAATTGCAAAGCAGCAACCACCTCCAAGAAATGGCCCTACTCCTTTTCTCTGTTTTCACTGTGGAAAAGAGGGTCATATTGCACGCAAGTGTAGGAACAAGCCAGACCCTGCTAATCAGGCCAACTTGACAGAAGAGCAATTCATTGCTATGATTACTGAGATCAACCTTGTTGGTGGATCAGATGGATGGTGGATAGACACTGGTGCCTCCCGCCATGTCTGTTATGATCGTGCTATGTTTAAAACATACACTGCTGCTGAAGATAAGAAAGTGTTGTTGGGAGATTCCCACACCACTAATGTTGCTGGTATTGGAGATGTGGAACTAACATTCACATCAGGAAAGACCTTAATTCTGAAAGATGTCATGCACACTCCAGAAATAAGGAAGAATCTGGTTTCTGGTTTTCTTCTCAATAAGGCAGGGTTTACTCAGACTATAGGGGCAGATTTGTATACTATTTCTAAAAATAGTATTTTTGTTGGGAAGGGGTACGCTACTGATGGCATGTTTAAATTAAATGTTGAAATCAATAAAATGTTTCCTTCTGCTTACATGTTGTGTGATTTTAATATTTGGCATGCTAGACTTTGTCATATGAACAAACGAGTAATTTCGAATTTAAGTAACTTAGGCTTAATTCCAAAGTTATCCCTAAAGGATTTTGAAAAATGTGATTTTTGCAGTCAAGCTAAAATAACTAAAAGTTCACATAAATCAGTAGTTAGAGAATCTGAACCTTTAGACTTAATACATTCTGATATATGCGAACTTGATGTGACTTTAACCAGAAATGGAAAGCGCTATTTTATAACTTTTATTGACGACTGTTCCGACTATACCTTTGTATATCTTATGAAAAATAAAAGTGAAGCGCTTGACATGTTTAAGATATTTGTAACTGAAATTGAAAATCAATTTAATAAGAAGATTAAGAGATTTCGTAGTGATAGAGGAACAGAGTATGATTCTAGTTTATTTAATGAGTTTTACAAAACGCAAGGAATTATACATGAAACTACTGCTCCATATTCCCCTGAAATGAATGGTAAAGCTGAAAGAAAGAACAGAACTCTTACTGAACTTGTTGTTGCTATTATGCTTAATTCTGGTGCTGCATCTCACTGGTGGGGGGAAATTATTTTGACTGTTTGCTATGTTCTGAATAGAATCCCTAAATCTAAAAACAAAACATCTCCCTATGAGATAATGAAGAAAAGACAACCCAACTTGTCTTATCTTCGAACTTGGGGCTGTCTGGCTTATGTCAGAATCCCCGATCCCAAGCGAATTAAACTCGCTAGTAGAGCCTATGAATGTGTATTCATAGGGTATGCGGTAAACAATAAAGCTTATAGGTTTTACGACCTAAATGCTAAAGTAATCATAGAATCAAATGATGTTGACTTCTATGAAAATAAATTTCCTTTCAAATCGAGAAATAGTGGGGGCGGCGAACCAAGTCAAGCTCCTGTGATAAGAAGCTCTGAAGACAACAAACAAGACGAACCAGAAACTCGAAGGAGTAAGAGAGTGAGAGTTGCTAAAGATTATGGACCTGAATATATGGCTTATAACTTGGAAGAGGATCCTGCAAATCTCAAGGAAGCATTGTCATCTTTGGATGCAGATTTATGGCAAGAAGCTATCAACGATGAAATGGATTCCCTAGAGTCTAACAAGACCTGGCACTTAGTGGACTTGCCTCCTGGTTGCAAACCTATAGGTTGTAAATGGATTTTGAAAAAGAAACTAAAACCCGATGGATCAATTGATAAATACAAAGCACGCCTTGTAGCCAAAGGTTTTAGACAAAGAGAAAATATAGATTTCTTCGACACTTTTTCGCCTGTCACTAGAATAACATCCATTAGGGTGCTCATATCACTTGCGGCTATTCATAACCTGGTGATACACCAGATGGATGTTAAAACAGCTTTTTTAAATGGTGACCTAGAAGAAGAAATCTATATGGAACAACCTGAAGGCTTTGTGATACATGGGCAAGAAAACAAGGTCTGTAAATTAGATAAGTCTCTGTATGGTCTTAAACAAGCTCCTAAACAATGGCATGAAAAATTTGATAACCTGATTTTGTCGAATGAGTTTAAAGTGAATGAAAGTGACAAATGTATTTATTACAAGTTTGAAAATGGCATTTGCACTATCATATGTCTCTACGTAGACGACTTACTCATATTTGGTTCAAACATTCATGCCGTCAACAATGTGAAATCTCTGTTGAGTAACAACTTTGATATGAAAGACCTCGGAGAAGCGAGTGTAATCCTTGGAATAAAGATTACTAGGTCAGAGGAGGGAATTTCTTTGGATCAATCTCACTATATTGAAAAGATCCTAAAGAAATATAATTACTTTGACTGTAGACCTGCTTGCACACCATATGATCCAAGTGTGAAACTTTTCAAGAACACTGGTGAAAGTGTCAGACAAACTGAATATGCGAGCATCATTGGCAGCCTCAGGTATGCCACTGATTGTACTAGACCCGACATTGCCTATGTCGTGGGATTGTTGTGCAGGTTTACTAGTAGACCTAGTATGGAGCATTGGCACGCTATTGAAAGAGTCATGAGATACCTTAAAAGGACCATGAGTCTCGGATTACACTATCGAAGATTTCCTGCTGTTCTTGAAGGATACAGTGATGCTGATTGGAACACCTTATCGGATGATTCCAAAGCAACCAGTGGCTATATTTTCTGTATAGCCGGTGGTGCAGTATCTTGGAAATCGAAGAAACAGACGATATTGGCTCAGTCCACTATGGAGTCTGAAATGATAGCACTAGCTACTGCTAGTGAAGAAGCAAGCTGGTTGAGATGCTTGTTAGCTGAGGTCCCGTTATGGGAAAGACCTTTACCAGCTGTGTTGATCCACTGCGATAGTACCGCGGCTATTGCAAAAATTGAGAACCGTTATTACAACGGTAAGAGACGACAAATACGTCGTAAGCACAGCACAATTAGAGAATTACTTTCTAAAGGAGCTGTATTAGTGGATCATGTACGCACTGATGATAATTTAGCAGATCCTTTGACGAAAGGATTAGCTAGAGAGAAAGTCCTAAATACATCCAAAAGGATGGGACTATTGCCTATAGATCAATGAATCACTTATGATGGTAACCCGACCTAAAAGACTGGAGATCCCAAGAATTAGGTTCAATGGGTAATAACAAGTCATAGTGATATGAGATGAACATGCTATTTATTTATGAGAGAAGCATGATTCCTGAAGCGATGTAAGGATGAGATAATAGAAACTCTTAATGAGATCTATACTCTATGTGAAGTGGAGTACCTAGCTACAGGAGTACTCTTGATAGACTCACCTATGTGAATGTGGAAGTGGGGGCCGCTTCCTATGGAATTTTGAGGCAGAATTCCTAGAGCGTTCACTATACTGGGATATACGTGCATGGCCTTAAATGCACGGGCTTTTGAGAATACACCCAATGAAAAGGTTGTGTGTGGGTTTGATGTCAGAGATAGAGTTCAAGACTACGAGTCACTCTTGTTGAATCTGAATCTTACTTACTATGCAAAGGTTCAAGTCAAGCGACACCTTCGTTTATGCACAATCTTATAGAAGCGTTTGACGCTATTTCAAAAACCTCTTTTTTTAAATTCAAGTGGGGGATTGTTGGAAATGATGAAAAATTAATGGAAGAATTGTTGGTAATAATGGTGACATTAATGAGCTAGTGTGGTTGTGAATTGAAAAAATGAGAAGTCCCACATAGGAGGGATACCACACTTTAGTAGGGTATATAAGGTGGAGGTATGTACCTTGGGGTGTGCCCCAAGGGGTACCCCAATTTTGTGAAGGAGGGAGAACGCAAGCAAAGTTGACCACCACACACGCGCGCGCGCCGCCGCCGATGTCCATCCGGCTCGGCCGGGTCGGGCCTGGGCCTTGGCGTTGGCCTTAAATGTGGGACTTCTCATTTTTTCAATTCACAACCACACTAGTTCGTTAATGTCACCATTATTACCAACAATTCTTTCATTAATTTTTCATCATTTCCAACAAAAACCATTCATTCTTAGATGTGATGGTCATGGAGCCAAAAAGTATGTTGTTAGCCGCTACCTCAAATATCATATGACAGATCCGTGGAAGCTCAGTCTCATGAAATCCAGAAAATTGCTCACGAAATCATCACTGAAGGTATGTCCCTCGATGAACAGTTTCAAATTCCTATTATTATTGACAAACTGCCCCCTGCTTGGAAAGATTTTAAAAATTCTCTCAGGCATAAAACAAAAGAATTCTCTTTAGAAAGTCTGATAACTCGCCTTAGAATTGAGGAAGAATCCCGTAAGCAAGACCAGAAAGATGAAGTTCTTCTTGTGGCAAACAACAAGAAAAAGAAATTCATCGGAGCAGTTCTGAAGCCAAACAGCAAACAGCTAAAGATTCAGAATCGCCCTTCAAAGAACAGCAACAAGAATGGGAACCCTCCAAAGGCCCCAATTGCAAAGCAGCAACCACCTCCAAAAAATGGCCCTACTCCTTTTCTCTGTTTTCACTGTGGAAAAGAGGGTCATATTGCACGCAAGTGTAGGAACAAGCCAGGCCCTGCTAATCAGGCTAACTTGACAGAAGAGCAATTCATTGCTATGATTACTGAGATCAACCTTGTTGGTGGATCAGATGGATGGTGGATAGACACTGGTGCCTCCCGCCATGTCTGTTATGATCGTGCTATGTTTAAAACATACACTGCTGCTGAAGATAAGAAAGTGTTGTTGGGAGATTCCCACACCACTAATGTTGCTGGTATTGGAGATGTGGAACTAACATTCACATCAGGAAAGACCTTAATTCTGAAAGATGTCATGCACACTCCAGAAATAAGGAAGAATCTGGTTTCTGGTTTTCTTCTCAATAAGGCAGGGTTTACTCAGACTATAGGGGCAGATTTGTACACTATTTCTAAAAATAGTATTTTTGTTGCGAAATGGTACGCTACTGATGGCATGTTTAAATTGAATGTTGAAATCAATAAAATGTTTCCTTTTGATTACATGTTGTGTGATTTTAATATTTGGCATGCTAGACTCTGTCATATGAATAAACGAATAATTTCGAATTTAAGTAACTTAGGCTTAATTCCAAAGTTATCCTTAAAGGATTTTGAAAAATGTGATTTTTGTAGTCAAGCTAAAATAACTAAGAGTTCACATAAATCAGTAGTTAGAGAATCTGAACCTTTAGACTTAATACATTCTGATATATGCGAACTTGATGGGACTTTAACCAGAAATGGAAAGCGCTATTTTATAACTTTTATTGACGACTGTTCCGACTATACCTTTGTATATCTTATGAAAAATAAAAGTGAAGCGCTTGACATGTTTAAGATATTTGTAACTGAAATTGAAAATCAATTTAATAAGAAGATTAAGAGATTTCGTAGTGATAGAGGAACAGAGTATGATTCTAGTTTGTTTAATGAGTTTTATAAAACGCAAGGAATTATACATGAAACTACTGCTCCATATTCCCCTGAAATGAATGGTAAAGCTGAAAGAAAGAACAGAACTCTTACTGAACTTGTTGTTGCTATTATGCTTAATTCTGGTGCTGCATCTCACTGGTGGGGGGAAATTATTTTGACTGTTTGCTATGTTCTGAATAGAATCCCTAAATCTAAAAACAAAACATCTGCCTATGAGATAATGAAGAAAAGACAACCCAACTTGTCTTATCTTCGAACTTGGGGCTGTCTGGCTTATGTCAGAATCCCCGATCCCAAGCGAATTAAACTCGCTAGTAGAGCCTATGAATGTGTATTCATAGGGTATGCGGTAAACAGTAAAGCTTATAGGTTTTACGACCTAAATGCTAAAGTAATCATAGAATCAAATGATGTTGACTTCTATGAAAATAAATTTCCTTTCAAATCGAGAAATAGTGGGGGCGGCGAACCAAGTCAAGCTCTTGTGATAAGAAGCTCTGAAGACAACAAACAAGACGAACCAGAAACTCGAAGGAGTAAGAGAGTGAGAGTTGCTAAAGATTATGGACCTGAATATATGGCTTATAACTTGGAAGAGGATCCTGCAAATCTCAAGGAAGCATTGTCATCTTTGGATGCAGATTTATGGCAAGAAGCTATCAACGATGAAATGGATTCCCTAGAGTCTAACAAGACCTGGCACTTAGTGGACTTGCCTCCTGGTTGCAAACCTATAGGTTGTAAATGGATTTTGAAAAAGAAACTAAAACCCGATGGATCAATTGATAAATACAAAGCACGCCTTGTAGCCAAAGGTTTTAGACAAAGAGAAAATATAGATTTCTTCGACACTTTTTCGCCTGTCACTAGAATAACATCCATTAGGGTGCTCATATCACTTGCGGCTATTCATAACCTGGTGATACACCAGATGGATGTTAAAACAGCTTTTTTAAATGGTGACCTAGAAGAAGAAATCTATATGGAACAACCTGAAGGCTTTGTGATACATGGGCAAGAAAGCAAGGTCTGTAAATTAGATAAGTCTCTGTATGGTCTTAAACAAGCTCCTAAACAATGGCATGAAAAATTTGATAACCTGATTTTATCGAATGAGTTTAAAGTGAATGAAAGTGACAAATGTATTTATTACAAGTTTGAAAATGGCATTTGCACTATCATATGTCTCTACGTAGACGACTTACTCATATTTGGTTCAAACATTCATGCCGTCAACAATGTGAAATCTATGTTGAGCAACAACTTTGATATGAAAGACCTCGGAGAAGCGAGTGTAATCCTTGGAATAAAGATTACTAGGTCAGAGGAGGGAATTTCTTTGGATCAATCTCACTATATTGAAAAGATCTTAAAGAAATATAATTACTTTGACTGTAAACCTGCTTGCACACCATATGATCCAAGTGTGAAACTTTTCAAGAACACTGGTGAAAGTGTCAGACAAACTGAATATGCGAGCATCATTGGCAGCCTCAGGTATGCCACTGATTGTACTAGACCCGACATTGCCTATGTCGTGGGATTGTTGTGCAGGTTTACTAGTAGACCTAGTATGGAGCATTGGCACGCTATTGAAAGAGTCATGAGATACCTTAAAAGGACCATGAGTCTCGGATTACACTATCGAAGATTTCCTGCTGTTCTTGAAGGATACAGTGATGCTGATTGGAACACCTTATCGGATGATTCCAAAGCAACCAGTGGCTATATTTTCTGTATAGCCGGTGGTGCAGTATCTTGGAAATCGAAGAAACAGACGATATTGGCTCAGTCCACTATGGAGTCTGAAATGATAGCACTAGCTACTGCTAGTGAAGAAGCAAGCTGGTTGAGATGCTTGCTAGCTGAGGTCCCGTTATGGGAAAGACCTTTACCAGCTGTGTTGATCCACTGCGATAGTACCGCGGCTATTGCAAAAATTGAGAACCGTTATTACAACGGTAAAAGACGACAAATACGTCGTAAGCACAGCACAATTAGAGAATTACTTTCTAAAGGAGCTGTATTAGTGGATCATGTACGCACTGATGATAATTTAGCAGATCCTTTGACGAAAGGATTAGCTAGAGAGAAAGTCCTAAATACATCCAAAAGGATGGGACTATTGCCTATAGATAAATGAATCACTTATGATGGTAACCCGACCTAAAAGACTGGAGATCCCAAGAATTAGGTTCAATGGGTAATAACAAGTCATAGTGATATGAGATGAACATGCTATTTATTTATGAGAGAAGCATGATTCCTAAAGCGATGTAAGGATGAGATAATAGAAACTCTTAATGAGATCTATACTCTATGTGGAGTGGAGTACCTAGCTACAGGAGTACTCTTGATAGACTCACCTATGTGAATGTGGAAGTGGGGGCCGCTTCCTATGGAATTTCAAGGCAGAATTCCTAGAGCGTTCACTATACTGGGATATACGTGCATGGCCTTAAAAGCACGGGCTTTTGAGAATACACCCTATGAAAAGGTTGTGTGTGGGTTTGATGTCAGAGATAGAGTTCAAGACTACGAGTCACTCTTGTTGAATCTGAATCTTACTTACTATGCAAAGGTTCAAGTCAAGCGACACCTTTGTTTATGCACAATCTTATAGAAGCGTTTGACGCTACTTCTGAAACCTCTATTTTTTAAATTCAAGTGGGGGATTGTTGGAAATGATGAATATTTATTGATGAAATTGTTGGTATTAATGGTGACATTAATGAACTAGTGTGGTTGTGACTTGAAAAAATGAGAAGTCCCACATAGGAGGGATACCACACTTTGGAAGGGTATATAAGGTGGAGGTATGTACCTTGGGGTGTGCCCCAAGGGGTACCCCAATTTTGTGAAGGAGGGAGAACGCAAGCAAAGTTGACCACCACACACGCGCGCGCGCGCGCGCGCCGCCGCCGCCGTCCGTCCGGCTCGGCTCGGCCCGGCCCGGCCTGGGCATGGGCCTTGGCCTTGGCCTTGGCCTTGGCTTTGGCTTTGGTCTTGGTCTTGTGGTGTATTATTATTTTTTCTTGAGTGGCCTTCGTGCCATATTACGAGTGGTAGTCGTCAGACTGCCATATTGAGGGTGTAATTCGAACGGTTTTCTGCAGTGCAGTAGAACTCCGTACAGTGATCTGGGCTGTTTTATCCTGGGGACTTCGTGGTTGATAGTCTGCCTTGCACCTTTGGGCAGTGCCTCGAAACGTCTTAAAGAGAGCGATCTAGTCCGCGACTCATCCCAGTAATCTTATCGGTGGCATAAATTGTTTTTTCAAATTTTTTCGAAATCCAAAACAACAGTTCGATGAAAAGGTAAAAGCACTAAGGACATATAAAGGATTGGAATATTGTAATGACAATTCAATAAGTACTACAAAGATCATGGCATTTACAGGAATACTAGTGTGAGTAGAACTCCTTAGCAAAATGGCTTAGCTAAGAGAATGGACAAGACCTTGTTAGAAAGAGTTAGATGCATGTTGTCAAATGCTAATCTTTCTAACCTATTTTGGGGGAGAAGCAGAGCACACTGCACGTTATCTCATAAATAGCCATCTACTATAATTAATAATAAAACTCTTCAAGAAATGTGAAATGGCAAGCATGTAGATTATGCTAACTTGAGGATATTTGGTTGAATTGTCTTTTACATGTCTATGAAGTCAAACTGGAACCTAGAGCCAAGGAAGGTGTGTTTGTAGGCTACCCTGATGGTGTGAAAGGTTACAAGATATGGTCAAAAGACAAGAGGAAATGCATAATCAATAGGGATGTGAAGTTCAATGAAAAGGAATTGATTGGAGACAGGAAGGCAAATGAAGTTATTGGGGGATAGGTTAGAAGGTGAGACAAAGGTGCAGCAAAATGGTAATAAAACTAGTAATGATCTTATGGAGTAGACACAGGATGGCATGAGTCAATGAAAAGAAATATCTTAAAATTGTTGTTTTTGAGTTTCGAAAAACTGTTTCAAAATAAATTTATGTCACCAAAGATATTACTGGATTGAGTTGCGGACTAGGTCCTTCCCTCTCTTTAAGAAGTTTCGTGGAACTGCAAAAATTGTGCAAGGCAGACTATCAACCACGAAGTCCCTAAGATAAAACAGTCCATACAAACTGTATCAGAGTTCTATTGCACCGTAGAAAACCCGTTCTAGAATTACACCCTCAATATGACAGTTAATGGTTGTCACTAGTAATATGGTACTATGACCACTCGAAAGACAGAAAATAAGAAGCAGAAAAGGAGAAAGTCTCGGATTTTAGAGTACTTTTGGTGTATTTTTTCAACTAAGCAGAATCCTCTATATATAGAGGATTCCTGCAACTAAAGGAGAGAAAAATGTGTGATCCATTAAACTGGATCCACAGAAAACTATAATGTGAAAAATGTTAGGTTTTGACCAGGGTAAAAACTGATGCGCGAATTTGGGGAGGAAATTAATCGGATCAGATGTTGAATGTTGACTCGGTGGAGGGCAGACACGTGTACAACGCATCAATGAGAGAAAAAGGCACGCACTTAGTTTAAAAAATAAATATTTTTTAATTTTCCGAATACTAAAAAATAATACACCACTTAGCCCAGGTCTACCACAGCCTGGTCAGACGGTAGCGGCAGCAGCGCGCGCGTGTGGTGGTCTATTTGCGTGCATTCTCACCCCTTCATAAAATTAGGTACCCTTTGAGCACACCCCAAATGGCATACCTCCACCTTATAAATACTACTAGTGTGTGTCATCCCTTCTATGACATTGTTACAACAAAACGCTAAATAACTTATAACTCCAAATGGCATACCTCCGCCCCAAATGGCATACCTCCAACACATTGTTACAACAAAATGCTAAATAACTTATAACTCTATAACAATAACTTATACATATTATCAAACATCTCTCCTTAAACTCTTGATGCATTGACAAGAAACATTGTGAATTAAGAAATGAAAACGTTTAACGAAAAAATGGTAAAGTCATCAATTTGTAAAGAGGAACGAAAAAACAACAAAGTAATGGTTATGTACTGAAGATGATGATGATGAGTGTGGTGATAATAGATCTCAATATGTTTTCTGATTTCATGAAAGACCAAGTTGTGAGTGATTTGGTGGAAGTCGTCAATATATAAGGAGGGTATAATACGATCATGGGAAGTAAACCTGAGAAACAAAGCAAAGTCATGATCGCTGCAACGTAACGTGAGTGATGAAATCACAAAAGAGAATTTATTTTCTTAATCCAATCTCGAGGAACTTGTTTAAGACTATGGAAAGTCTTTTTCAACTTAGACATTTCTCCTAGATTATGAGAAACACCTTAAGAAAGAACATATAAACTTCCTCTTGAAGATCACCAATTAAAAAAATATTTTTGACATCTATTTGATAAATATGCAGTTGATGAAAAAATGCAACAACAGTAAGAGTGCTTCTACAAACTAAACAACAATGAGAGTGTGGGTAGCGGTTATCTTAGCAATAGAGACAAATATTTTTACATAATCAATACCATACTACTGCAAGAATTTGTTAGCTACTGTAGTGCTCAACTGATCAATCAGACTTGATTTCAATCTTTATATTCAACGAGACCCAAGAGTATTTTTGTGGAGGTCAAACCCCAATCCTCCTCCAAAAATTCATCTACTTAACCAACTGAATCAAACTCAAAGAATAAAACTCTTCAGCAATTTGATATTTAATGTCAATAATTATTTTAAAATAAAATAATATTTATCATTCTCAACAATAAAAGACAATAGTTGAAGCAACTAGTTCATTTTGGAACTGCTTTTCTCAAGAGTAACCAAAGGATGTATCTATTCTCTCTAATCAACCTCATATATGACGGTTAATTTGAGAAAAAGTGATGTGGGAAAATGTATCATTGTTTCATTTACCTTTGATCAAATTATTTTGGTACATCAAGTGTTCTACCAAACATGTTCCAATGTTTAAAACAAAATATCTCTCCATGTTTTAATAAAATTATTTCAAAAGAATTTTCATTTGTCACTCTTAATTTTTATAATTCAGCTTCTAGAATCCATAGAAAAAGATTTAACTCATAGATGAAATAATTCATCTTTCCAAAAGAAAGTAAAATTAACATGTTTGTAAAAAACCAAAGGTTCTCCTTCGAATTTCAACCTCACAAGTTGAAACTTTTACATATTTGCATCTAGCAAACATGTATTTAATTGTGGCCAAAATATACCTTTAGCAATAAAAAATAAGCTGGGATACATCAATTTTTCAAATATTATTTTTGTTTATATTTTATTTTAAAATAGTAATTAACTAGTAAAAGTAAAACAATGTGATTAAATCTAAAAGCTCGCACATGAAATAAATGTAGAGACTAAAAAATAAGGCCATGCACCGCCGAAGTGATTGTGGTTTGTGATGGTGGATTACACCGCTGATAATTCCAGCAGCCACCTCTCCCACCCTTCCTCATCAGATACTTTATTATACGAGGTTTTTTTAAAAATTAATAAATAAATTATTAATACTTTATTTAATAATTATAGAAAAAAATTTGGCAGAAATCATGACATTTTCAATTTTTTTTTCTATATTTTTCAAAAAAATAAAATGTATATATGTTGTACTATTCCAAGAACTCACGTTAGCCAATATACTCCATCTTCCGGCGTATTTTTTCGTTGGATTGGATGGCATTTAAATGTAAAGTGATGGAAAAAAAATGTGTTGAAAATTCATTTTAGAAAAATCTATATGAATAAATTTAACAAATAACATTTTTCTACCTTTCAACTGTTGATCACCAATATTATCAAGTTTACTTACCAATATTATCAAGTTTACTTGTTTAGCCCTTTTTGCGATTAAATATCAGTTGTTTTATATTTTCAAGTTGACATATGTGTATTAGATTTATTTATTAAATTAAATAATTAATATTGTATAATATTTTTTTACGATTGATAATAAAGTATTTAATATTTGTCCTAATATAACATTCATATTAATTTAATTTTTGAGGAGACTTCAATGTTGCCATTTCCATATAAGCTAGAAAAATAAAGGCCGACAATACAAGAGTTACAAAAATTATATATAGTTACAACAAATCTCTATAACAACAATTAATAGTTCTCTATAACAACCCTTAACCCTTAACGTAGTTACAACAAATCTCTATAAGAATAATTAATAGTTCTATAACTTATAACAATTAATAATTACCAATTGAGTTACACTCAACGAGTAAATCTATTCCTTAATTTAATATTTAGTATGTTAACAATAATTTAAAATAATATTTGTAAAGTGTCAAAATATACATTTAATAAAAGTAGTAGTTAAAGAAAAAATTAATTTAATCTAAACCTAGCTAAACAAAAGCAACATAACATGATACTTAACTAGTGGAAATGAAACGAGGCGATTAAAGCCAAAAGCTGAAACATAATATAAATGTTGTGACCAAACACTGAAGTTGTGCAAATAATGATGTTGCACAACTATAAGAGCTATTATTACGCCGTTGATTGGCCACTGCACCGCAGGAACATCCACCGCCCGAACATCCACCGGCCATTGCACCGCCAGTGGCTCCAGTAGCCACTCCAGCTGCGCTTCCTTTGCCGATTCTTTCTCCTTCTTTTCCACCTCCTGCCTTTCCTCCTCCTCCTCTTCTTCCACCACCTCCTTTTCCAAATCCTCCTCCTCCAAATCCTCCTCCTCTTCCGCCACGTCCTCCTTTTCCAAATCCTCCTCCTCCAAATCCTCCTCCTCTTCCGCCACGTCCTCCCTTTCTTTTAGTAACGGATAGTTTATGTTTATGTTCATTTTTACTTTCCACAATCTCAACTTTGTGGTTCAACCTTGTGGATACTTCTATGTTTCCATTTCCATATAAGTTTCCTATCATCATTGAATAATAACACGAATTATAAAAGCAAAAGTGAAAAAAAATATAAATAAAAGATTTTGAAGAGTTAAGTTTATATTTTAGTATATATATGTTACAATTTAATTTTTTTTTAAAGAGTAGTACTACAGATGATCATATATATAACAATTCAATCACACATATTTTATTTTTAGAAACACTTTATAGTTTCTTAAATTTAGAAAAAAAAATAGATCACCATATCAAATATTCTTCATCCAAACATACCCTAAGTTTGTGCTAGCTAGTTTGAAAAGCTAAGAAATTGTACCAATAAACTCATGTGTTTGTTCGTTGTTGTTGATTAGGCTTTTGTCTTTTGAATTGAAATTCACATTGAAATCTTCAGTTGATCTAGCTTGAGCACCTGAAATTATTAATAAGAACAATACAAGAAATATTACCTTCATGTTAATTAGGGTTAAGGGGTTGGAAAAGGGACCGGTGACTCTTTGCAAATAATTGGTATCTTATTGACCATCTATATCTCAAGTTGACAGATTTGAAAAAAGTATATATCAAGAGAAGACACTCTTTTAAATGAATATATGTTTATTCTTCTTAAACAAATGTAATTTATTTTAAAAACAGAAATTTAGTAATTTCAATCGCTATAAATAAATCAATGTTGATATTTAATGTAATAGTGACTTCATTTAAACAATAATAATCATGATAAGAGTAAGATTGTCACACATTCTATGTAATAAACTCATTCCTTTTAGATAGTTTGATGAATACCCATTACTGTAGCCGAATCCTCTCCATGGTGATAGGATCCGTAACTACTTTGGAGGATTGACTTGTATCTATAAATGTTCCTCTATTAGTGTAAAAAAAATATTTATTATTATTAAATAAAATATATTAATAAAATCAAATAAAATAAATTAAATCTAAGAAAAAAAATGCGGTTGAGTAAAAGTGCTAAAATATTATATTATTTTAAAAACTTCCTTTTAATTAATTCTATTTTTGTTAATAACTTTCTCCTATCTTTTCTCAGGACCTAATAAATAAAAATAATTATAATTAAAAAAAGTAAATTATATTAATAAAATCAAATAAAATATATTAAATTAAAAAAATATCAAAATTAATGCGGTTGAAGAGATATGTCAAAACAAATAATGTTATTTTATTAACTTAATTTTATTTTATTAACAACTCTCTCATATTTTTTATCTGGATCTAAT
>JBBPBP010009779.1:74616574-74627784 GCA_037974735.1 Cicer chorassanicum
TTTACATTAACTTTGTATAACCTAATTTCCTTAACTAGTTAACAATTTAATTAGATTGATAATTGCAAAAATAATAAAAATAAGTCAAAGGTGTGTCCAATTTGACACAAATATCTATGGTCACATCAATTCACTATTATTTTTTCTAATTATTATCATATTTAGATATTAATGTTTTATCGATTTATACAATTATTTTATTTTTATTTACTAAGAGATAATTTATAAACGTTCGTACCTCATAATAGAATTGACAAATATCACTGTTATAAATTAAATGTTATTCTCACTTCATAGTCTTATTAAAATTGTTATTTTTGTGACCATAGAAATTGTTGATTTATTGAATTTTGTGAAGTACAAGGAGAATAAAAAAGCATGTGACTGTTTGGATAGTATAGGTATTGTCTTGTCTTTGGTTGAATTTGGTTGAAGTATTGGACAACTAAGTACTAACCCTGCCCTACACCTCCAACTAACCCTCTTTAATGTGTAGCCTCCATTTTTGGTTTTCTTGCATATGTTCCTTTTTTATTTTAATATCACTTGTCATTTATTGTTTGTCCAACCACATGAATATTACTCTCTTGAATTCTTCTGGACCCTTAAAAGAAAGGGTACCAATGATCTAGCGAACAGTCGGAAGGTATTAAAACTTAGGTTAAAAATTATTTCAGTCAAAAATTAAACTTGAATACATTTAATTTATTTTATTTGACATTAACCAAATTTCATTATTGATATGAATTTTAGTATTTGATGAAAGTGTTATTGGCCTTGGATATAGATTAATTCAATTTTAGTGGTACTTTCTCCATTAAACTTCAAAGGGAGATGAATCATTAAAGGGAAAGATGTAATTATTATATATTTGATTTCTTAAGTGCTATTTAACTTGGATTTATATGTAGTTATGTCAATTTTTTTGCATTTGGAAAGTACAATGAATTTTCAATAGTGAACACCCCCTTCCAAATTTCATACTTATAGTAGATTTTCATTTTATTTTCCTTCTTATTGTAAGCAATGTTATCTTGCATTTGCATCACAAAAATTTACTATCTCTAAATGAGTTGCAAAAAGAATGGTAACTTATTCCCAACAGCTAGTGGCATGAATTTAGAGGTATTGTCGGAAGATATCGATAAAAAAACATCGAACAATCATGAAGATCCCTCGATCGAAGTTTCTGAGCTTTCGGAGCGTAGAAAGGCCTTGTTTGAACCGTTGGAACCTATAAAGAACATCAATGGTCGACGACCCTCGGCCGAGTCTTTACTTCCTCCACCTGACTTTGAGTCGCCTAACTATCCAAAGGGATGGCTGATTGGAAAGAAACGAAAGCTCGTTAACGTGGATGTCGTTGAAAGCATGAGAAGAATTGCTGTCCAAGAAATGAATAGAAAGGTTACATTTGATCTTTCCTCTCTAAAATCTTAACTTTCAAAGCTAACAACCTTAGTAACATGCTTTCTAACCGTCTTATTTAAACATTTTTTTTTGTTAGTTGAAATTTAAGCGAATTTCATCAAAATATATAATCCATTTGAATTTAGTAAGATTCACGTGAATTTCAATTTATAGAAGAAAAAAAGTGTTGAAAATAATGTATGTATTAATCGACCGAAAATTGAGGCTAAAATATTGGAAGATTTTGTGCGCAGGATAGAGAAATAGACGGACTAAACGAACAATTAAACGAAGATTCACGGTGTCTTGAGCTTTTGCAAGTTCAACTTGTGGAAGAACGAAGCAAACGTTCTCGACTCGAAAGAGACAATGAAATGCTCCAAGATCAAGTGAACATGCTTATGAACATGTTACAAGAAAATGAGCAAATGGGAGATGAAGGCCAAGAAATGGGAGATGAAGACCAAGATGATCTTTAAAGATGTATTTATATTATACAACAAGTGTGTGCATGCTTGTGTGTTTTATTAAATTCTTTTGTAGATTTTATCCATCTTATGCTATTAACTGCATATACTCATAATATAAATATGGAGAGTATTCAAACATTACTGAACATATTTGATTATCTCAAAAACAGAGAATTTTTGTTTTTGTTTTTGTTTTTTTAAAGAAACTAAATTACTTCATTTCATTATAATGAATAATCTTTTAGTATTGTGTGTAGTTGCTTTGATGTTTCTCTCTAAGATGTAAGAAAATACTTTTCTACATTTTTTTTTTCAAGTTGGCATTGAAGTTTAATGGATATGCATTTTTTAGTATACAAATCTTAATGGTGAATTTGCTAAAATCACAGTGAAAAAGTGATTTTGCTTAAGCTACTAAATGTAACATTTGCCAAAATCACATTAACTTGTTATAATTTTGTCAAACTCACTGTTTCCACTAAAAATTCAAACTCTAACTACTAACATAAGATACCAACTTACATTTCCAAATCCATATAAAAAAACATTAATATTTATTATAGTTGCAATGAAAAGAAAAACAGTAACCAATAGAAGTAAACATGTCCTTAAGAGATGCCAACGAATTTGTCTCAAACACACCATACACATATTTTTGTTGTTGGGATTCTTCATCAATAACAATTTCCAAATCCCATTTGAGTTTAAGAAACTGAATGCACATAAAAATATTCACACTGTAGAAAAACTACTTAAAAAGAGTTTTTTGTTGTTGTGATTCTTTCAAGTTTCAACCTTTATCACATCATAACTATCTAACTTGTCTACCAGAATCTTCAGACATAGGAAACAGAAAATGTGGCATTGAAGCAATCCTTGGAAGATTCAGAAGCAATTCTCCAGCTGATTCCTTCCTAGACAAGCCAATTTCTTGCTGATTACCGGAATCGTCGTCATCGTCAAGTTGTTCGCCTTCCAAATCAACCATTTTAGTTTCGCATCGAGTTGAGTTATTACTCGCGTCAACTTTTGTATCATCGTCCGTATCGAGAACGTTACTGTTGTGAACCATTTTGTCTTCGGCGGTTGAAGGGTCTTTCTGAAGAAGGCAGTATAATGAGTTAACCCTTGACATGACGTAGGGTTCATCGGAAGCTTGCATAAGTTGAGAGTCGGCGAACAAGTACTGCGTGAATTCCTCCAACATGGATCGGTCAGCGAAGTTGGAGCTGTCAGGTCCCATCTGTTCTGAAATGCAGTGACCGATGTGGTTTACTAAATCGTCCCTCGACATAGAAGGGCGAAGACCGGGCAATTTGATTTGATTCAAATTGCTGAGAAACTTTAAAGTTTCGGCTTTCCTGAAATCTTCGATTGCGTGAGGATTCATCGCTGCACATGATCAAATATGGTGTTATATCATATTCGTATATCGAAGGGGAGTGAATCTTTGTTAAAAATTTGGACTTAAATATCATTTTATTTAATGTGATCTTAAATATTGCAAGGGTAAAAAAGGTAATTTTACACTTCTCAATTTAAATCACTTATCCCTCCCCTCCATCCAAACAGATCCTTAATCAATGCTACAATATTATCGCCACGACGAAACATGTTCAACTCCGCCACCTTCTATAATGCTATCAATAGGTGCATTTACTGTCATACCGAATTCAAATGATATATAAAAAAATCGAAGGCAATTACCTGAACTAGGAGAGGTAATTTCTTGGGAAATGTTTTCAACAGCTTTACCCATAAAATTATGTTCACTTCTGGAGGAAGAAGATTGAACCGCAGATCCTGATTCGACATCCTGTAATCCGAAAATCCCAGCTTGCCCTTCACTTTTTCTATCAAAACCATCACTAGATTCAATGTGGTCATGAACTCCGGTTCCGGTTTCAAAATACGGAGAATCCAACACAAAATCAGGCTGTTGGCTCAGAAAATGGAGACGCGGATCGCACTGTATGAGCTTCTCAAAATGTCTCCCTAACAAACCTTGAGGGCATTGCATAAAATGTCGCCTAAAACAACATCGAGAATCATATCATTTAGAAAACCGAACAAAACCACCTTAGTACAACAACTTAAGATGACAAATAATTGTAACACATATTTGTACCTATGTATGCTGGCTTGTCCACCGGTAAAATCTGATGTTGCTTGCCACAAGGTATGTTTCCTTGGTTGTGGATTGATCTCCCTATAAAACAAGGGTCTTCTTGCCAGCTACAACAAATAGCAACACAAACTTAGCATGTGTTGTCAGTCGCAAATCACAGAAAATAACAGTTTGTCCAAATTATGCTATGCAACAATTCTATAGCACCGCTATAACAGCTATTTGACAACATTTTATACCATATCGCAGAACAATAGCGATTTGTTCAAATTTTGCTACGCTGTTTGAGAACACTTTTAAGCTTGACACAAAATTGTGATCCAAAATCTAGTAAGCCGTAACACAAAGAAAAGAAAGATGCTTACGATAACTTCCAGTGTTCCTGGTGCATCCTCGGGATAGTTAGCCGTTATAGCCATGATATCAGACCATGGAATTTCGATCTTATTCTTGAGACAACCATCAAGAACTTCCCATACCAGCTTATGCTTTGCAAAGTAACATTTTGCCACCAAATCTCCTTCATATCTAGACTTATACTGCAAGATCATACACATAAGCACATAATCAATTAATCATCATTATTTGTGTATTATTATTTATACAACAAGGCTCTATAGCACTAACACTTCCGACAACGATACAACACCAACACATTGATTACATTCAATTAATTCATTTTCTCAAATTACTACTGGTGTGAACATGTCAATGTCACATAACAAACACACAATCATCATCATGTTTGTATTCTTACTCATATGTTTCTACAAACATAACAAAACAAAACTATGATCTTACCTCCCAAGTTCCAATTTTCAAAACAGTAGCAGGAAAATTTGAAGCCTTAAGTTTAGAATCAGCAGTAGCAGCAGCAGAAGCCTTGTGATCTTTCTTTTTAGAATCATGTTGTTGTGAAAGCCTCATCTGAATCAAATCCAAAAGGGAAGGACTCTTCTTTAGACGCAAACCAAGAGGACTTGGCTCATCCAAAGGGTTGTATAAGGATGGTGAAATTGGAAGTGAATCATCACTTGAATCACACTGTCCCAAAACAAAAACACAAAATTTGGAGTTAGAACAAACTAAACTAAACTAAACTACCCAAAAATAAATTAATGATGGGTTTTACAAAAAGATTCAAAATTTATACAAAAAAAAAAAATTGAATCACACTGTCCCAAAAAATATATAAATTTGGTCTTAAAACAAACTAAAATACCCAAAAAGAAATTAATGATGGGATTTTTAAAAAGATTGAAAATTTAACAAAACATTAAACCTTGGGAAAAAGGAAGAAATTAATGCTGTATTATACAAAAAAAATTCAGAATTTATAAGAGAAATTGAATCACACTAACCCAACACAAAAAAATAAAAATAAAAAAATAAAAATTTGGAGTTAGAAGAAACAAACTAAACTAAACCACCCAAAAAGAAATTGATGATGGGTTTTACAAAAAGATCAAAAATTTATAAGAAAAAATTGAATCACACTGACCCAAAACAAAAAACAAACAAAAAAATACAAATTTGGAGTTTAGAACAAACAAATATCACAAACTAAACTAAACTACCCAAAAAGAATTAATGATAGGTTTTACAAAAAGATTAAAAATTAATCAAAAAAATTTACCTTAGGAGGAGAATCTAAGTTGAAATCAAATTTGGGTCGTTTGTTTTGAAGAGATGGAACATCATCTTGTTGTGTCTCCAATTTAACTTTCTTAAAGCAGTGATTATTATCAGAATCAGATCTCATTAGTTGAACCATTGATGAAGAAGCTGATTTGAACAACTCTGAAGTTAATAATAGCTGAATTTCAGAGAGAGAGAAGAAAAGGGTTATGGCGGGCGTTGAGGTAAAGAGAACAAAGAAACAACAATCGAAAATGTTTTGTTCTTCTTCGATGGACAGCTGTCACGTGTTCCGAATGAAACGGCGCCGTATTTAAAAATCGAATGGATAAGTCAAGACAAGATGTATGTTTTGAAATGACTAATAAGCCCTTTTATCAAAACAAGAAAGTGTAGAGAGTTGTGTAGAATTTTATCGTGATCTATAGGTATTTTTAAATTTAGAATAATCTTTATTTTAATCTACAAGTAGACTAGATTTACCTGCTTTTAAAGACCTAGGGCTATATTTATATTTTATTGTATAATACTTGTAGTTAAAATAAAGTTGCATGAATCGTCGTCTTTCGCATTTCTAGTTAACAATTTTAGCATCTCTCATAAAAAATAAAATTTTATATAATCACACATACAAAAAATATATTTTTTTAATAATAATAATTAAATTTTTTTGTGTTTAAAGAAAAGTATTTCTTCTGTTTTTGTTTGTGTCTAACTAATATTCATTTGATCTTGTGATTATAGAACAATAACTCTGAGTTTAAGGTGATAAGTTCTTTATCTAAAATTCTCTTTGGGAGTATTCATTTTTGGAGTTTGAACTTTGAAAGAAAGGGGAGAAAAAAGTTCTACGAAGAGGAGATGAAAGTCAAAAAGATTAAAATATTTTTGTAGAAAATAAGATGATACATTTGATTAATATATTTTTAATTGAAACTAGAGTTGTTTAATGAGTCAATTTGTTCTAGTTCCAGTGAATCAGAGTATATAAATAATCCAATTATCTATTTTATAATGATCGGCCTAATATGACACTTTTGAGATGGGTGAGCTAATAGGTTAGATCAACCTTTATATAGATATTTCAATACTTAAAATTTGTAATTAAAACAAAAAGTATCTCAAACTACTAAGACATATAATACATAACATCACAACAAAGACGACGTTTGCATCAAATTTAAGTTTTTAGATATTTATTTTTTCTCTAACTTAGTAGCTTTAGGCTTTCCTTTTTATAAGTGAATTGAGCTAGAATAAGAAATTAAGGTGGATGATTTTTTTAACAATGAGGAGACCAAGAAGAAATTTCATTCGTTTTTAGAATAAAAATTGTTTAATTTTTTCTTCTAAACATGGGTCATCCTGAAAGTCCAGAGGTCAATCCAGCCAACCTCCTTTTTTAATATTAAGCTCAATGGGTTGAGTCAAAAAAACTTAATTGTTTTTAGACATCCTTTTTTACAACTTGACTTAGACTGAAATATAGATTGATTGGGTTAGCTTGTTGAATCTAACTGATTTTGACAGTTCTAGTTAAGATTATTATAAGAAAACTTCTTTTCTCACTTTCAAGTCTTCTCAAAAGCCCCAAATTTTGTTCAAATTGGTTAATTTAGAGGTGTATTTTTCACGTCCAAATTGATCAATCTGAACGTGTATTTTTGTTTATTTAAGAAATATTAGAGAGTGCGAGAAGAAACACCCTTATTATAAAAGGGCGGGAATCAACTTACTCCAAGAATAACTTTTGTTATAGTTACTCTCCTTAATTACTTTTTTAAGATATTAAGTTTCATAAATTAAACCATCAAATTATTAGTTTTATTGAATAAATCTAATATGAATATTTTCATAGACTTTTTAAAATATTGGGAACCTTATCAACTAAGTTTAATTCAACGTACGGAATATTTTTTTAAATACAAGTAAAATAATAACAATAATACCCTATAGCGGTTGATATTTTTATAATTTTTATTATATATGATCATTAAGTTAATATATAAATATTCAATGGTTAAATTTTTGAAAATATAAGATTTACAATTAGTTAATTAGTTATTAAGTGAAGTAACACTATTGTCTTGAAACAAGTTAATTGTCGCTAATTATAAATAAATCAGAAATGTTCTTTAGCAGAAACATGGCAAATGCATATATAAAAGTTAATAGTATTCTTTTTTTGTTCACACTAAACTAGAGACATGCAAATATTTATTTGGGGATACCATCAATGGTTGGGAACAGAAAATAAGCTACTTTCAATTTCATCAAAGATAAAGTTTGGAAAAGGATAATTTGATGGAGTGGGACGCAAATTTCTTGTGCTTGTAAGGAGATTATGATATAATTAATCGATTTTACATGACATTACCTCTCAATGATCTCAATATTTAGAGAATATGCATGTCATATAGGATATTGATGTATATTTACAAGTTTTTTTGGGTTTCTAATAGAAGTTTTTATTTTCTTAATCATGGTATCATGATAACTAAAATTATTTATACATATTCTAAAGGTAAAAGACGGAAATGTGGTTGAAAGGGTTATTTGAGAGTAAATACATTGTTACAAAAGTATAAGTTTTTTGTATATGTATATGTATTTTCTTCGAGGCTCACTTTGTGTATCCTCATTTATTAATTTTATGTATTAGTGTGACATACATATACTTTAATATTCTCTTTTTCTCACCAAGTTAACAAGTGAATAGATAAATCGATCCATGAAATTGCAAGTATCAATTAAATTAGTTCTTAACATTTGTAAATTGGCAATACATCTATAAAATTGTAAAATATTGCTCAAAATAGTCTCTTTGTAAACTTTTGCACATTAGATAATTTGATGTAACATAGTACTTGAATATGTGGCTTATCCATCTTGACCCTACATCAATGTCATCTTCTCAGAAACAAATATGTCGATGAAATTTTGTCATCTCATAGACAAATTTGTGAGTAATTGTATGCATTGACAAATTATTTCATAAAAGATTTAAATTTTGTAGAAAAATTAGTTTACGTTGTGATGACGTTGATATGAAATCAACGTGAATGAATTAAATATTCAACTAACATGTCACATCATCATCCCTAACGATAAATGTTTAAATATGAACTATTTTGATTAATATTTTACAATTTAATGGATGTTTTTGCCCATTTGCAAAATTTAAAAATTAATTTGACGTTAAGACAAATTTGCCAATTTCCTCTTAAGTTAATTCTTTTAAATCATTCTCCTAAATTTTCTATTACTGTATTTGTTTCTCCAATCCCTTTTATTTCCAAAATTTCGTGGTTCTAGCCAACATAAAAGGTATGGACAGAAATCTTAGTGAGGTTTATGAATGGAGATCATATAATTATTTCTCCTTAATTATATTTTCTAATTGAAATAAAAATTTTGAGCATTTGCTGTAAAACGATTTAAAGGTGATGACACTAAGAGGATTTTATTATATAATTATCTTTTTCTTATTATAAATTTTAATTATTTGGTTCCAAGTATAAAAAAATGCCTATTCTTAGAATTATTTCAATAATATCATAAAAGCATGTTCCAGTTTTAGTTTAAAAACGTTTATTTAAAATAGAGTTGAATTGATTTAAAGTGAATTGATTTTGTAAAATTGATTTTAGTTAAAAGAAAGTTGAATGTAAAATTATTATGTTTGGATATGTTCTACTAAAAATGAGTTTAACAATAAATTTCAATATAAAAGTTACGTTTAGATTCAAAAGCTTTAAATTCTAACTTCCAGTAAATATGATAACATAACTCGCACTGGCAGGTACCCACCCGAACCCGTTTGATTTGGGCGGGGAAAACCCGCTTTAATTGAGTGCAGATTTTCTCGAAATTAAGACTCGGGGACGGGGACGAGTTTGGGGTAGTGATATATCTGCACCCGCCCCGCAAGTAATATTATTGTAATTTTTAAATTTTATATACTTATACATATTGAATATAATTAATATTTTTTTCAAAAATGAAAATTTATAATTTTATCTCTATAGCAATTATTTTTTTAATTTTATTATTGTCTAATAATAATTATTTTATTATATTAATTATATTAGATATGATTTTTAAATTCATAATTTTATATATATGAATGGGTACGGGTGTGGGCAGCGAAACTCGAACCCCGTTTGCAGGCGGGGGATGGAGGCATAAATTTTACATCCGCTATGAAATAGGAGCGGGTACGGATTTTTCCCGATTAGTCAGGTGCGGAGGTGGAGGAGGCAAAATTCGCTCTGTCGCGTTGCTATGTCTAACTTCCGGTTAGAATCAATTTTAGATGTTGAGAATTGATTTAGACTCGTCCGAAATTGAAACCAACCATACACTTATAAATAAATATAAGTTTTAAAATCAAGAATTATAATACTTGATTGTGGTTACAGTCAAAAATTTTGATGCTTGATTGCGGTTTTGTTTGCTTTGTTGTTGCATACGTATAAAAGTTTGATTTGATTAACAATTTATTTTAATTTTGTAAAAAAAAATTTAAGGCAAACTATGAATATTATGTTTTAATTGTGCGGTTTTTCAAATTTTAATTTAATTGCTTAATTATTTGAAATATATATTTTTTAAAGTAGATATTATTATATTGTCACACATATGACATACTCGCTCATGGCATGAGTTTATGCTCTATATTGTTCAATGATCAGGTCTATAATATTACTTACTTTCATCAATTATACAAAACACATATATATGTATCTATTTTAGAAAATATGATTGGTCCATAAATTTTTCAACGCAAAGCTATATTATCTTTTAAGAATGGCATAGTTGAATTGATCAATTGTTACATGTTGGCTTTAATTCATGAGTTGTGAAGAGAATATAAAATTAGACAATGATTCTCCATATTTACGAAATATTTAAGAGATTGATTATCTAAATGTTGTGCACACTTCAAAATTTTGAAATATATCACTCGTTCTTATCCTAAATATAACAAGATTTTTAAGAAAAAATTTAATCCTTATATAAGAAAAAGATACAATTTATATTGTGTATTTATTGAGTAAATATCATTTTTACCATTGAAAAGTTATTGCTTTCCCATACATTTAATATGTTGTTATTTCTCATATATGCCTGAGGGAGATGAAAAGCTACTTGGAAGAGAATGTTTTAAAATAGCCATCGAATAGCCTCTTAAAAAAAGTTAGTCATTCAATGTTTTGTAGAGCACGTCCAAGAGCTACATATCAGTAGAAAATTGTTCACACATACGATTTTATGATTTAAAATTATAAATATATTAATTATTCATTCATGTTATTAAATTATAAAACAAAAAATTTTAAATTAAAAGTTAAATTTTCAAATGATTTTAATATGATTTTAAAAATATTAATTATTCTATATCTATGTATCATGTATCATATATCTTTATATAATATTTAATTAAAATAAATAACAAAAGTTGTCCGATATTAAAATAGGAACATTGATTTAGTAAACTGATAAAAATAAAAAGAATAAAATTATAATTAAATATTATAATTTTTTGTTTTTCCTATAATGAG
>JBBPBP010009779.1:74630944-74663352 GCA_037974735.1 Cicer chorassanicum
TTTCCTTTCAAGATAGGCACCAGCTAAAACCATAGTAGTAAACACGTATGAACTTTTATGTAGAGAAATTTTAATCTGGATTATAGTCTATCATAGACTATGTTTGAAAAATATTTAAAATTTTAACTATAATATACATCGTGTTTTTAAGTAGTAGATGTATTAATAGTTTTATTCATTTCTATGAATTGAGATAATCACTTGAACAATATATATATATATCCTATTGAATTAACATCAATCAAATTATCGTCTTATCTATAAAAATGAAGAGAACATAAACTACTATTTTTAAAAATTATCTTCGACCTCTACTAAATTTTTCAAAAAAATTTAAGTGTTTGTAAAACTAGTCCATCTTATAACTTAACAACTTAACTTTATATATAAAGATAAAAATAGAAGTAGACAAAGAAGGAGACTCACATCTATATATTTGAGTGACTAAGATAGACCTAGAGAGAAAGCACGAGGGAATGGACCGTGTGAGATAAATGGGTTAAAGTAATGGACACATGTTTTTTTAAGGAATGATACACACGTTAGACCTACAGATAATAAAGGGTTTCTTTGATTGGTTCAACCGGAATCTAGTTTGTTAAGTTTGTTTAACCTTTTTTTGTGTATGGACAAATTTGTTATACATTCAAAAACTATTTCATGTTCAAATATATATATATATATATATATTTACACGCACACGAAGCATATCTAACAAAATCTTATAGTGAATACACAGTTAGCTTTTAAGCTATTGCTTCAAGTGGAAGAAAATAGAAAAGTAGAATGAGATATGAATTGTATGTTTGTGTTTGTTGTTATTGAACGAATGAATTATCGTATTTATATATAGTTTATTCTAATTGTTCTCTAACTACCTAACTAATTAATCAAGTGGTTAATTAGTTAGTAATTACAAACAATCAATGTTTAACTTGAATTATAAAACTTTCAATACCAAGAACGTTCTTCATTTTCTTAACACTTTTACCAAGAAGATTCTTGGTTTCGACCACTTTCCCTTAATTCAAGTTTCTATTCTTTTGCACTTCTTGCATCAGATATTTTGTCAAAGTTGGTTGTATCAAGGCATTGATGAAGAATGAACGTAGCCTTGCAATCTTTTTTTTTGTTTTCTTTATATTTCAACCTCTGCTCCTTTGTTGGATTGACTCTTAGCTCCTCAAAATCATTTTCTATGATCTCCAATACTTCTTAAAACCCAAACAACGCTCGAATCGGCACCCTTCATCTATCCCAATCTTTTCCATCAAAATATGGCATATGGGTTGGAAAATTTCCATTATTTGCACTTGAACTCATCTTCACTTCACTCGTGTTTATCACACTTTAATTTGGATCAATGAACCTTGCTCTGGATACCAATTGTTAGCTTTCAAGCTATTGTTTCAAGTGCAAGAAAATAGAAAAGTAGAATGGGATATGAATTGTATGTTTGTGTGTGTTGTTATTGATCGAATGAATTGTCGTATTTATACATGGTTTATTATAAATGTTTAACTTGAATTACAAAACTTTCAATATCAAGAACGTTTTCCGTTTTCTAACACTTTTACCAAGAACGTTCTTGATTTCCAACATACACATCCATACATAAATAATCAAGATTAGAAAGAAAGAATCATGTGATTTTTTAAGTAATTATGATCAAGATATAACTATCTCATTACATAACTACTCTCACTTGATATACTTCCTATTTATATATAACTATATATATAAATAAAAGTTCAAGTAAAAATACAAGAATAAAAGATCTACTAATAACCTATTTACATGCTAACAATTGATATTTAAATATTAATGAACAACAAATCCAAGTGGAGCAAGCATATTATTAAAAGATGCTTGCTAAAATTTGAGAATTCTCGTCGTAATTCATATCATGTTATTCAGAATATTATTTGATTTTTCTTTTTTAGTTATCTATTTGTTTGATTTTTTATTAGTTACTTCTAATAACATTACTTTTTTTATAAAAAAAAATAACACGATCCTCAAAAAATAAAAATAAAAAGAATGGCTCTTCTTTACGAAAAAAAAAATCATGATTCAATTCTTGTAATCATTCATATGAGAGATAGCTCAACTATATGTATGCAAAATAAAGTATTTCACCGTTGACTTAAAAATTTATTAGAACGAGTCTAAAGAACTTAAATTTGTAACGTTAGACTCCTTAGAATAAATAAATAAATATATAAACATAATATTAGTCCATTTGCGAGTGTGTTAATCTAGCATTTGTGCTGCAACTAAATAATTTAACTTAAATAATTAATAATAAATCTTTTAAAAAAAATTCAAATTTTAACTAAAATAATTCTTAGTTAAAATTACTTACCTCCCACTCAAAATCTAGATTAGTAGCACTTCATTCATCTAAAAAATAAAAAATTAAATTAAAAAAAAAGTGTGTACATTCCTTTTTGAGTTTTGTTTTTTAAAAATATTTTGTATAGGTACACATTTGATAATTCCTCGCACCATAATAAAATATATAAACAAAACAAAAAATACATATATCTCATTTAAATTTAAAATAAATATATTTTTCAATATTTTATTATAAAAAAATTATTTAACTGCAAAATCTTTGGATGGTCACAAAATTTTGAACATAAAATTTAAATACACTTATAAAAATAAAAGTAAAGTAGAAAGAAAAAAAATGTATTCTTTTAATAATTAAATGATATATACTTTCATGTGTATGTCTAAATTTTGTGCATAAAATCTTGTAATCACCGGTGTCTTCCTACTTAGCTTGCCAAAATATCTAGATATCTTTAATTTGTCCAACTAATCATTATAAACTATTATACTTCATTTTATTAACAAAGTGGTTAGTCACAAGTAGCTTTCCAAACAAACCTGCAATTTGACTTGATTATAAATAAAGTAAAAGCATTAAGCAAAATCAAAGAGATAATTGTAGTTTTAAATCCTCGAGGATGACGAAGCATTTCAAACGGATGAGAGATATCAATACTTTACAAATCAGAATGGTGATTCTGACATTATATTTTGCAATCCATTCATCTTTTTAGATGCTATTTTTTTTGTTGATCTTTTAATGGTAACAGCCACACAAAAATTGTTTAGTGCATAGGATCAAAATTTTAATCATATCTGTTATTAAACTAATGCTCTATGTTCCACGCAAGTTGTCTTAAAAATTCCATTTATGCGGCGCTAATTACAACTGTAATGTGATTATATTATTATAAAAAACTATCACGTCGTTGTATATTCCATTATGATATATGACTGAGACATAATTTTTAATATAAAAATATTTATATTTTGAGTTAAAATTTGATGGCCGAATTAGATATATTTATTATAATAACTAGTTGATTTATTTATTAGAATATATTATTTACGTTTCACTGTAAATAGAAAATTAATGGATTGTAATAATCATTATAAAGAAAATGAATGAAGAATTAGTGTTTTAAAATAACATAGTCTTAGTTAGTTAGTCTCTTTTTATTTAGGGATGGCAAGATAGAGCAGAAGTGGGGCATATCCCACTCTCTGTCCCAACCACTCAAAATGTCCTTGGGGGAGTTTTTCTGGATGTTCCAATATCTCCACGGTCCTCACAAGGATTCCATCAATATAAAATAACTATATTTCTTTTATTTTTAATCAAATTGAAAGTAAGAAAATTGAAAATTTAATCATAAAACAAATAAAAAATTATGATATTATTGTGAATAAAAATTGCACATAAAATAAATTTATACACATGTTTGCATAAAAAGACAAATAAACATGATATATATATATACAAATGTTATTTTAGTAAATTGTTTGGGGACAGAGCTCCTATGAAATACATGTGTGATCTTTGTCCCATCTCCAAATCACTTTTAAAGGACTTTCTCCCTCATACTTGTTTCTATAGAGAAACATTCATCGCTCACGAGATCCCAAATATGACGATCTCTATGCAAATATTCATTTACAAGTATAAGTTGACATCCCTACCTTTATTACATTTCTTTCTTCTATGTACCCTCAAAATTGGTACGTTACATTGCCATAATAGTCTACACATTTACAGTTAGCAAATGTCTTTCATGGTTGCTGCTAGAGGTGGGAATAGGTCAGACCGACCGACAAAGGCCTATGACCTAGTCTATGTCAATCTTAGGTCAGACTAGATTTTTCTTTTAAACAGATAAGACCAAAATTACTATAAAAAAATCTATTTAATTAAAAAATTCAGTCTACAAGCCACACAATAAGCACAATAAGCCTTTTAGGCTTATCGAGTCGGTCTATTTAAATAAATATAAATAATATTTTTATTACTACTATAATTCTTATATTTAATTTTGATCTTTTTGTTCAATATTAAACTTTTCCTAATTTACGCATATTAACATTCTTTAGTTTTTGACATATTTAAATGTATTATTATAAAATAGAATTGAAGTAGGATCTGTATAAAGTCATATTCTTTAAAATGCAATATTAAATATCAAAATAGAACTTAATTTCATTGACATATTTATTCGTTAATCTATTTAAAGATTTTTTTTATTACTTATTCAAATATGTTTCAATGAAATGAGGTTTTAAGCAGACTAACAGGTCATACCAGACTTCTATCAAGACCATGCTCATGTCTAAAAAGTAAGCATACGACAGGCCATATGCTAGACTTAGACCTTGAATTTTTTGATAGGCTAGACTCAAGCCTTACAAAGCCTAACTCGACCCAACCTATTTCCACCCCTAGTACTTGCCGCCCAGAGGATTGTGTATCAGAATGAAGTATTCAATCCTCTTGATGGAGCCAATTTATTTTATTTATTTTTCGTCTTAAAAGATATGGTAAATACCACCATAATTAAGCCACACAACAGCGAGGTCTTGGACTCGAAACCGAGACATGAAGTCCAACCTAACAATATCGGCATTTGCTAGTTGAGCTAGGACTTAAGGACATAGAGCCAATTTATTAAATAACCAATCCTAAAATTACTACGATAATATTGGATTGATCGTGTGAATGCATGATCGTTGGTATTGCTTAATATATAAGACACTATATATGTTTTTTTTTGTCTTAGAGTATATTATAAATACTACAATAATTAACTCACACGACAGTGATATCTCATATTCGAACTCGGGATAAGACTTCCAACCTAACAATATTAGCATCTGTAAATTTGGTTAGGACTAAAGAACAAGAGAAAATGTCCTTTATTTCCTACATCAGAAGCATCACTACCCTATTTAACGTAACTTTGATTTCTTACTCATTATTGTTTTATACTCTGATCTTGAATATAAAAGAAAGTAAAGTCAACAAAAGTTGATATATTTGATTCAAATTTGAATCAAATACATTTATTTTTATTGACTTATTTTCTCTTAAATTTGAGACCAAAGAGAATATTAGTAATATTATGATGGGGTTAAGTTTAGGATTGTTAACAATAATAATATAACATAAACATAGAGGAGAAATAAGAGATGGAACCCTTGGCTAGGGTTTCATAAACAAAATGAACAAAGCTTATGTTTTTCTAGTGTTACAATGAGTATATATACTAGAGAAAAGAAAAGTCTGAAGTACTCTTACTACTAACACATAATAAAAATATTATCTAGCATCTTCCCTCAAACTCACGATGCATTAGCATGGAGCATCGAGAGTTTGTCAACCAAAAAACGTAAATGTTTAAATGAAATACATCTTTTGGAACAAATCAATAATTCTTAAAGAGGATGAGACAAACGGTAAAGTAATGGTTCCATGTTGAAGATGATAACAAGTGAGATGACAATCAATCTTAATGTGCTTGGTGCGTTTGTGAAAGACCGAGTTATGAGAAATTTAAATAGAACTCTTGTTATCACAATGCATCAAAGTTGGCTCAGAAAGAGAGACACCCATTTCAAACAAAAGCCAACGCAGTCAAATTATTTCAGCAATAGGAGATGCCATAGGACGATATTCAGCTTCTATTAAAGAGCGAGAGATAATGTTATGTTTCATACTTTCCAAGAAATAAAAGAGTCTATAGGAAAGATAGAAGACCCTGTGGTGGACTTACGATATATGGAGTCATCCAACCCAATCATCATCAGAATAAACACATAACTCCAATCGGGACGTAACTCCAATGGGGACTACGATGGAAAAAGAAGGCTATGAACTTGAGTTCCCCAAAGATAACAAATAATATGAAGAACAACTTCCCTATGATAGATAATATTGTTATTATGTGTTAGTAGTAAGGGTACTTTAAACTTCTTCATGAAGCTCACCATTTAGAAATGCATTTTTTATATCCATTTGAGAAATATGCCACTAATGAATAAATGCAACTGCAATAAGAGTACAAATAATGGTCATCTTGGGTACAAGAGGAAAAGTTTATTCATAATATATACCATATTATTGAGAGAATCCTTTAACAACAAGACGTGCTTTGAAGCATTCTACCGACCCATCAGACTTAGTTTTGATCTTGTATATCCAACGAGACCCAATAACACGTTTTCTAAGAGGAAGATGTACTAACTCTCAAATATTTGTTTTACGCAATGCAGAGAGTTCTGCTGTCATAGTTTGCTGCCATAGGAAGAAGGCTTAGAAAAACTGCTAATAGAGGTTAAGAAAGAAACAAACAAAGTTGAGTAAGTGAAATAGACAAAATCAGGCAACTGAGTAGACTTTTAGTGACGATAGGGGTAACGAGGAGGTGAAGGCGGAGACGACTGATCCACAATCGCAGGAAGTGGTTGGACAGTCGAGAGAACAAGAAGGATGTCATCATGTGGAGTAATAGTATTTTTCTTGTAATTATCAACATTACAATCACTAGAAACATAATGATTAGGACCAAACAGCTTAATATGAGTTAGTTTTGAACTATTAGTAATTTGAGAATCAGAGGAAACAGAGTAAAATGGAATATACTCAAGAAAAACATGTATAAAGTTTTCTTGCATGAGGATCATAACAACAATAAACCTTTTGACCATCCTCATAACCAAGAAAATACACATGGCAGAAATGAGAAGACAACTTAATGTGTTCTACTTGTGGATGAAGAACAAAACATGTAGAAACCAAAGACTTTCAAAGAAGAGTAATCAATGATAAAAGCATACCATTTTTCAAAGGGAGACAAACTTGATGTGATAAACGATGAGATTCAATTAATAACATGTACATCAGTAAGAACTATTTCACCCCAAAACTCACTGGGGGTCAAAGCAAACAACAAAAAAGAACGAGCAATCTCAACAATATGACGGTGTTTTCTTTCAACAACTCTTTTCTATTGAAGAATATCATTACAAGATATCTAGTGGAGGGTGCCATCATAAGCAAGTAATTCAGAGAATTTATTAGAGATATATTCACCACTAAATCACAAAGAAACCATTTTATAAAAACATTTCACCATAGCACGAAACTGTTAAGACAAACTCTCAAATTAAGTTTTGATGAAAATAAACAAAGGTTAATTAAGAATGTTAATTATGATTCTAAACGTTATGATAATTTAATCTATGCTCGTGAGTGTTTTTATTGAAGATAGGAACCAAGCAAAGCAAAGAAATCAGATGACAAAACTAAACAGAAAATTCTTGATCATAAGCTGTACAAAACAAAGAAAGTTCTGCAGAATCAAGAATGATTGTTGCAGCCACTTCACCAATCTTTCTCCATCACTTTAACAATGACTCTGCCTTAATTCTTTATACCAATTTCATCAGTACATGGCAAGGAACAGATAGGAATCATTATTACTTAAAACGGTTCTCGAATCACTAAGATAAATCATCATGAATCAAAGCATGTCAAAAACGGAATGCAACTTTCTCCAGTCTGGAAACTGTCAAGAAAGTTGAAACAAGACTGAACTTCAAGATTGATTATAAGTCCTCAGATTGTCCAGAAGACTATCAGACCAGATTGATCATCAATCTCCACTTTTAATCAACATTCTTCGTTTTTGAGAAGAACGATCTCCGTTTCTGCAGAAACAGACTTCTTAGTTCTACAAAAATTATTCACTCCTTTCCAAACAGTTTTGGATCAAATCAAGTGTCCAGATCAAAGCCCAATTATCATCAAGTATTTTCGAATCTTAATGGGTCATTAAGCGCGCAGGAAATCTGTTTGAAATTGAGCAAAACAGCCCAGTCAAGCAAGGCCCAATTCAGTTCACATAATGACTTATATTTCAACAGAAAGGTTGCTTCTGTCAGAAGTAAACAGAGCACTACCAACAGCTCTTTCTGACCAGAATTAAATGCTCAAATCATCTATAAAAGGAAGGAAAATTCGCAAGCATCATTCAGATCTTCAAGTGCCAAGTATTCTCATTAAATCATATTCACTTGCATTCTTGAAGCTATCTTATTCACAAAAAGAAATCAGGCTGAAACCATTACATACTTCCAGTTTATTCTACTGAGTTCTTTTTATTTTGAATTTATTCTCAAACAAGAGTTGAGCATAATCAGATTCAACCAAACCTTTAAATCATTATTGTGTAAACTCATAACTATAAGGATTGTTTATAGTTTGAGTGTGATTAAAAGAGTTAACTGTAAAATCCTAGCAGATTAGTTAGGAGACTTGATTGAATCCTTTCTGGGTGGAAAGGAAGTGTAGTTACAAATCAAGGTAGATCTTTAACGGTGTAACCAGAAGTTTGTTCTCCATTCGTTGAACACTTAGTGAAAATCTCACAGTTGTGAGGACTGGACGTAGCCCACGTTGGGTGAACCAGGATATATCTTTGTGTGGTATCTCTTCCTTATCTCTATTTACATTGAGTTATTTTTATTGTCAAAGTTAAATAGAGAAACTAAAAAACTGTGATTTTAACTAATCAAGAACGTTCTCTGTTTTCTGTTTCAAACCAAGAACGTTCTTCGTTTCTATTTTCATAACCAAGATCTTTCTTGAGTTATTTTTCTTAAGTTTTAACAGGAAATTTTAAATAGGAAATATTACAATTCAAACCCCCTTCCTTGTAACTTGACATTGCTACTTCAGAAACATGTGATAAATATAAAAAATTCCAGACCGATTTTTTATAAGATTAAACCAACAATAACAAGTTTAATCGTCAATAAGCGAAATACAATATCTAGATCCACCTTTGGTGAAAACAGGTGATGGACCTCAAACATCAGAGTGAACTAAATCAAGGTGCATATGAAACAAAAGTACTTTTACTAAACGGTAAATTTGAAAATTTAGTAAGTTTACAACCACAACAATATGAAATATCACTATTTTGTAACTTTCCTAAAACTCTAGTAGAAGTCAAATATTTTGATCTAGAAGTAGAAACATGTCCAAGACGAGTATGCCATAAATAAAAACTAGAAGACGAAGAATTCAAACGAAAACCAAATAAAAAGTCAACAGTGGATGTTGAGGTTGTAATATATGGGATTCATAGGTCATCCAACACATAAAGTCACCCTATGTTGAGGCTGTAAGTGGAATAAAATATAACTGAATAACCAAAATCACAAAATTGACTAACAGAAGCAAGACTCAAAGTGAGATTATGAATATAATAAACATAAGAAAAAAAAAAGGTGTGGAGGTAGAACCAATGCATGCTAATGGCATATGAGTGCCATCAATAGTCATAACCGACACAGATGAGATATGATTGGCATATACAAAATATTTATCATCATATGACATATGGTGCGATGCTCTAGAATCAATAATCTGTATAGAAGGAGATATATCTGACAAACTAGAAGAATTCAAACCTTTAGTAGAGGAGCCAAACATGGCATGTAACTGAATGGCAATAAGTTTTTGGATTTGTTCTAGAATATCAGATATTTGAGAAGGATTCTAAAATGGATATACAGAACCAGAACTAGAGCCAATGGTAGGCGGATCATAAGCAAAAATATTGGACGATGGACCCCTAAAATTCTTTTTGTGTGTTCTCCCTAATTTCAGACATTGTGCTTTTGAATGAATTTTTTCTTTGCAAAAAGCACATTTATCATTACCATTCCCACCTCTCCTTTGAGGTTTTCCTTTTTGAACAAGAGCAACCAAAACAGATGGAGGATTGGAGTGAATTCCCTTATTTGACATAGTGTAGTGGGTCTTGAGTCTAATTTCTTCTGCCAACAATTCATTGACTATTGATTCAACATTAGGAAGAGTACGATGCAAAATATCCCAACGAATATCGTAAAAAGCATCACGAAGAGCCATTAGAAACCAAACTAGATGATGCTCATTTCTCTGATCAATGTACAATTTGATAACTTCCAACCTAGTTGATTCCATAAGAGCCTATTGATCCCTCAAATTAGTCATTGCCGAATAGAATTTTGGAATGGTTATATTGTTATGCTTAAGGGCCACAATGTTGCTTTTCAACTGATACCGTTTTGCAAAGTTAGACTGAATGTTCAAATGTTTCAAATGATCCCGAATCTCTTTATCAATATCATATTTTGTTAGTTGCACACCTATGGACTGCTCAATAGAGTTATTAATCCAAGTAATGGTTTTTGAATTACTAACATTCTATGATTTCAAATCTTTTGCATATTTAGCTTAATACTATTTATCTGTAGCCTTAACATAAGTTTCATCAACATAATCCCCGTATATTTTTTCCATTAAGGTGAACACTAACAGCTTGAAGAGAATCATACTTAGCACTAGCCATGAAAAACAATAATAGAACATACAATGAACACGATCACCGAGAACAAAATAAATTACGGATAACCTGTCAATAGAAGAATCAATCAAGAACCAAACAAAATGATGTCAGAAACAGATGAACATCCAAGTCGGAAACAAAAGAACAATCGCACCGGAAACGGAGAAGTAGAATCAGGTCAGAAAGGAAAATGAAGGGAGGAAGCTGGTACCTACCGCGAAACGGGTCGTTCAATTTTTTTCCCAGAGCTTCCCATTAAGTTGTGGATCATTTTACATTAGATCCCATAAACAACCAAAACTCTTTGATATCATGTTAACAATAATAATCTAACATAAACATATAGGGGGAATAAGAGAAGGAACCCTCAATTAGAGTTTCATAAACAAAATGAAAAAAGCTTATGTTTGCTAGTCTTACAATAGATATATATACTAGATAATAAAAAAGCGTAAATTATCCTTACTATAACACATGATTGTTGGAACCAAGTTGGTTTTCCGCTTATAGTTTTAATGTTAACAAAATTATTTAATTAAAACAATAAATTTGGATTAGTGGATTCATTAAGTATGAAAAAATTGGAAGAAGAAAATCAAAGGAAGGTACCAGAGGTAGAGACTAGAGGAAAGTCACCAAAGGAAATGACTAGAAGAAGTGAAGTCACCAGGGGAAGTGACCAGAGGAAAACAAAGTATACGTGTCTGCCTCTAAACATATGCCTCTGAAAGTAAGTGCCTCTAAATGTTACAAAATTGCCTTTGATGTCTGAGTATGATGTTTGGATATGATGATTGGGTCTGATAACTTGTTCTGAAGACTGCCTCTAAAGAATGGATCTGAAATTAAGTCTAAAGACTGCATTTGAATACTGAATTTGAATTATGCCTTTAAAGCCTTTGCATGTCTCTGATGTACACAAACTCAACATGCCTCTTAAGAGTTCATATTAAGGTATAATTAACTCCAAAGAAATTGTTCAAATCATGAATTCAAAGCTCACAATCCACTGATCAAATGGTGCAACACACTCCAAATGTTGCCTTTAATATGCAACTTCTAATGTTGCCCTGACTCTGAAGTTTCAACAATGTAATTTTTCCAATGCCACTAATTCTAAGTCATGCAATTCTGCCTCTGATTGTCATTATTCAAGAAACACAACATCTCACTCTAAAAAGAAAGTCAATGCCTCTAATGGAAAGTCAACAACTGAAATTGAAAGAATTAAGTATGAAAACAAGACTTAGCTAAATCAAAAACTTGTGAAGATCTAAGAACAACCCGAGTCCATTTCAACTGAAATCAAGCAAGAGTATGAAAGAAGATCTGTGTTTTCGAAGACAACCTAAAATAGGATTTGATTCAGATTTATAATTGAACAAAATCTTTGGTCAAGTTAAAAAGAAGATATGGTCAAGATTTGGAAAAGATATGATCAAGATCTTATCAACAAGAAGATATGAATTATTTACAAAAAGATTTGATCAAGATTTATCTACAAGAATATATGAATTATTTACAAGAAGAGTTGATCAAAATCTACAAGAAGATATAGATTATTTACAAGAAGATATGATCAAGACTTGTTTACAAGAAGAAACACTTACAAGAAGATACATTTATTATTTGCAAAGATATGATTAAATTTTGCAAGGAAAAAGCAGAAACCCTAACTTATTCTATAAATAGATACTCAAGGCTAAAGAAGAAAACAAGAGAACTCACAAGCACAAAATTCCCTAAGTCATTAGAGATCATAAGGTTAAATTTCGAGAGAAACACTTGCTCAAAAGAAATATTTTCTAAGTGTTTTCTAGTATTTTCATGTTCCTCAAGCAATCAGTAGGTTTTCAGGTTGTGTTGAGAAGACTTGGTTTGTAGAGTCAAGATGTTCGTGTTCCTTAAGCAATCTGTAGATTTTCAGGTTGTGTTGAGAAGACTTGACTTGTAGAGTAAGGTGTTTGTGTTCCTAAAAAGGTTTGTAGGTGTCAAGTTGTTTTGAGAAGACTGACTTGTAGGGTCAGGTGTTGTGTAATTCAAGTTTTGAATTAGTGGATTAAATTCTTCTGAGTGAGGGGACTGGACGTAGCTACTAAGTTGGTGGTGAATCATGATAAATTCTTGTGGCACTTTAATTCTGCAATTCTTGTTCTACTTTATCCTCTGATCATTTAATCTGATTGCTACTACTTTTATTCTAAGTCACCAAACTCGAACCAATTTTAAATAAATTAACAAAAAGAATCCAATATAATCAAACACAATTGAACTAATTTCTCGTATTCACACCTTCAATAATAACAATTTTATTTAATAAAGATCACAATTTCTTTAGTTGTACCTCCCCTAAGACCCCACCACCATAATCACAATTACAATTGACAAATTTACTTTCTTCGGAAGTTGATTATGTTATCAGACTAAAAAAATTAGGACACAAATTAAAGTGACAACAAATATATTATTTGAATTTTGAACAAAAAAGCTGAGATATTAAGTCCAACACTATATATATATTTGATATAATATTATGTAACATACATTCTGAATTAATGTCTTTTTCTCATCATTATTACCTAAAAAAAAGAAAATACCTATATAAATAATTAAAAATCGTACCTTTAAAAGGTGTGTGATGTTCGAATTTGGGTCCGAAAATTATTTATCTTTTTTGAAACCTATGATTTTGTATGTATTCATACATTCTCAATGGTGTGTCGGTGTGAGTGATTGTGTATGGCACTTTGAGCAAATTCCATTTGCAACCCTATTTTTGCAATGATGCTACCACAGACAATTTTACACCTTCAAATTAATTGATGTCAGAGACAGTTCATCCATAATGTGGGATGTCTACTGAACAGGAACATAAATCTTTAATTTTATGAGTGTATTTATTTAATAAGAAAACCATCGAAAATTCTACTATGACTGTAGTTGTTTCAAAAGACCAAATTATATTGTTTATCTTATCTTAAATATTTGAGTAAAAAGAAAAATCTTATCTCAAATATGGTATAGCATTAATGTATCGGATGTTTAGAAATTGAATATGCAAATTATTCCATGAAATAATAAGTGTCATTCAAATTAAATCTTGAAATGTTGAATTAACAAATATGTCATCGATATAGTAAAATATCAATCAAAATAGCATGTGTAAATTTTTGTCTTAGATATTTTAATATGATACTATAATTGAATATGTGACTTATCTACATTAATATCACATTAATGACATCTTTCCAACGATAAATTTACTGATAAAGTTTAGTCATCTCAAAGATAAATTTGTAAGTAATTGTAATTATGTATTGACTAATTATGGACAAATTAGTCCATGAAAAATTTAAATTTTATAGGAAAATTAATTTGCATTGTAATGACATTGATATGAAATCAACGTTGAGGTGTCAAATATTCAATTAACATGTCAAATTATAATCTCTAACAATAACAATTTAAATATGTACTGTTTTGATTACAATTTTACAATTTCAGAAATATATTTGTCAATTTGCAAAATTCAATGATTAATTTGATTAACGCTTGAATTGCTTCTTTTCCTTAGGTCTCGATTGGTAAGTCAAAATAAAATAATTTTCTTTTTTAATTTTTCTAAAGTTTAAATATGTCTTTAGTCCCAACAAATATATCACTTTTTGATTTTAGTCCTTGTAAACTTTTTTGTTTGAATTTAGTCCTTGTAAAATCAGAAACGATTGGTTTTGGTCCCTAACGTCAAATCAAAAGTTACAAAAAAAAAAGTTGGCAAACCGCTAACTCCTAATTTCTATTGATATTTTTTTATTGATATTTTCCAAAAACCCCTAAACCTCACTTTTAATTTCTATTGATATTTGTTTATTATAAAATAACACTAATTATTAAATGATAATTAATAAATTTATTAATTAATAATATAAAATATTTTAATTTTTAATATATAATAAAAGATGATGTGTTGGTGTGCATTTATAGGGCCATGTGTTCCGACACTCTTCTTTTATAATGTTGGTTTGACGTTAGAGATCAAAGTCGATCGTCTATGATTTTATAAGGACTAAATCCAAAAAAAAAAAAACATACAGAGACTAAAATCAAAAAGTGATACATCTATAGGGACCAAAAATATATTTAAACATTTTTTTATCTTAGAAAAGATGATAAATTCCACCATAATTAATTCATACAACTGTGAATTTTAGATTTGAACTCAAAACAAGACGTAAACTAAAAATATCAGCATTTGTCAGTTGAGTTAGAGTTTAATGACAAATAAATTTATATTTCTTACTAGCATCTTGTATTCCTATGTTCACTTTTCTACTCTGCTATGTGGATAAATTATAAATTGCAGTTTTATTTTTAATTTTGAATTTGATTGTGATCAAAATACGAAAGAAAAGATATAATATAGGAAATTTTTTTATTCTCATTATATATATATAAATAAAATCTGTGAAAAGAGAACAAGTTGAGGAGTTTTAGATAAACCGCGTTTGTAGTTTTATAATAATTGAAAAAATGTTAACAATATATTTTTTTAAATACATTTTTTCAATCTACTATTTTCTATTGATTGAATTTTATATAAGACTCATAGAGTTTACATAAAATTGTTGGATCTTATATGGATTGAAAAGTGTGGATTAAAGGGGTGTGATATAATAATTGTGATTGTGATTACCGATTAGTATTAGTATTTGGCAAATACCCAAAAGCAAGATATTGATGCTTCATCTTCTAATGGGCCATAATTGAGAGTTTCAAGTCCAAATCCTTAAGTCAAAGTGATGGAATACTTATAGTTGTATAATCTTTTTCCTCTCACTTATTAATCAAAGAAATCCAAACTTTAATTAGAGAAAGTGAGAAGAGTATATACTAAAAGTGGACCATCATAATTTTCTAAAAGATAAAAGACAAACCAATACGAGATAGAGAAAGGTGTGAATGTAACTATATTATTCACAAGGTCAAATTTGACTAGTTGCTTCAATTGTGTTTTTTTAAGGATGAATTTAGTTATTAATATTGTTATTATTATTCTAACTACAAAATCAACTTTATAGTTTTCGTTGTTTGAATTGTGTTATCTATACATATTCCTTTTATATTATATAAATGTAATCACAATGAGTTATAAATTGTTTAGGGGGAATTGGAGTGAAAATGAGATTATATTTTATTTTTTTCCTCTAATAAATTAACAATTAATTAATAATATTAGTTATTAAAAAAATAATTAGAAATTAATTTGTATATTAATCAAAAAAATTAATTTATATGTATAGTCAGTATAAAATCTTTTTATATATTCATGAAAAAAAAAACATTTTTATATATGCATTTTAATCACATCCAACCAACCATATAATATCTGTAGAGATGTTTTAAGAACAAATATAATAAAGTAACATTACAGTCTAGTTTGATTTTGATATGTATAAAATAATATATACTATCGATGCATATGAATTATTCTATTGTTAAGTTTAGTTTCCTATAAGAAAAAAAGAAGGGAATTTCTTGATGAAGAAAAATAAGTGATGGACTGTAAAAGTTTACTTTATTTGGAGTAGGTCAATTTAGTTTGATTTTGTTATTGCAATTTATTTTTATGAAGCCTAGACCATACTAAATTCATCAAGAACAAAAACTATTTTCAAACTCTATAGATTTTTATAATATTAAAATAATATATAATGTTTTAAAATATATAAAATATCACATACTTTTTTAAGATAACCCTACCAATGTAATGTAAAAATATAAAAAAAAATATAACATATAATAGTTTATTTGATATTATGTTATCAATTTTGAAGGCCGTAGAATGGATATTCGAATACATAAATATTAGATTTGTTTAGTTTAGTTCAATTTAAACCGAAACATGCATGTAAAAAAAACAAATCAAATCAATTTAATTAGTTTGTTTTGGATCTACATATTCATCAAACCATGTGTTAGTGCCACATTGCATAGAAAATAGGCAAATTACTATTTTCATATTACAACTTTTAATTATAAGATATTCACTATTGTTAGTCACACCTTTGTTTTTCTAGTTATACTCAAATAGATTAATTATGTGAATTGATTTCATGTAAAATTAAGTTTACGTATATAGTAAAATAATTTTACATAAAATACATGTGAATTGAATTTACATAGACTATTATTATATTCGTATTTTCTTTTGTCTGTAAATAAAATATTAAAAAAATTTATATATAACTACAAAGTCTTATAAATTGAAATATAGTATTCAATCTAATAATATAACAATTTGTTAAAGTGATACAAAATCATCTCATTTATGTGATTTTGGGTACTTTAGAAAATGAAAGTGAAACATAGAAAACCTAGATAATAGTACATAAACGTTGGCATCACCAATCAACATCTAAAGAAACTTTGTGGAAACCCAAATTAGAAGCAAACAATAATTATTTTCTGGCGGCTAGTAGTAGTGTGCCTCTCAGAAGCATCATGAACATCATCAATGATACAACTTGTAAGAATTGTACCATCCATTTGCTAATCACAATCACTGGGCCACAAGAGTAGGTACAAATTTTTTTTGTCTGCAAACATTAATTTTATAAGATAATAAAAATAGTAGTTTATGCATTAGATCCAAAAAAATAATCGATCTAACCTTGTTTTTAGACTAAAAACTTTTAAAAAAAATAATTACTTTTTTTAAAGCAGTTTGTTGTTTATTTAAATAGATTATAAGGGTAATTTTTTTTCCTTTTATCATAATATATATTTTTGATGTGTATCAAATACAGGATATAATAAAATTAACTTTATCAAATTAGTTATTATGTGTCCATCAAATACATGACAATGATAACTTCTTATCATATTCATATCTTATCATGTCTCTATCATGTTTTATATTCTATTTTGTTTAGAAGATATGATATGATATGATATCAAACTAGATACATACATGACAGACATTATTTTATGATGTGTTTGATAGACACACATATAGCAAACAAGTTACATTATTTTAAGTGGTCATGTATATTTAGTATACATCTCATCATCGTTTAAATGATAAAATTATTTTAAGGAACCCAACTTTGTTATCAAAAATTTTAGATGTCATTTTTTTTATCAAATTAACTTATAATTCTTTAACTTATAAATATTATAAATTAACATAAAATATTAAACAAAGTTAAACAAGTTATGAAATTATATTTAAAACAATCTATTGACACCACTAAATTAATCATTTTTATTTAAAACCATAAGTAATTAAATGATTTTATTTTATCTGTTAGATAAACTATTTTATACGGGAGGGTTTATTTCAAGTTTTCTAAATTTATTCCTAAGAATTATTTTCCAAGAAATACAAGAATGAGAAATTTATTTCTAGGACATTTTAAAAAATGTTTGATTGATATCTGTATTCCTAGGAATTCTTGTAAATGGAAGGTTTATGGGCAGTTGCATCAAAATTATTTTCACATTCTTGGGAATCCACTTTCCCACCTTTTACTTCGGAATAATTTCATTGGAACGTCGGAAGTTATTTAAAGTTATCATATTCTAAGGAACTATTATACCCATGAATAATTTTGGCTCAAATTTGCGTAAATATTCATTTTTTACCTATATATTTCTGAAAATATCATCATAGATTTGAAATGACACTCCTTATATGATATATATTTTATTTAAATGGAAAATCTATACATTAAAAATTATATTTACATTAAAAAAGTTAATTATTTTCATATTTTATAATTTTGAATAATAATTTATTAAATTATATAAAATGATAAAATCATCTTTGTAATAAGAAAATGCTTAAATATTTGATTCGTACCTTCGCGCCTTTCTCATTTTTGCCTCTATAAGTTTTTTTTCTTCAATTTAAACCATAAGTTTAATTTAGTTTTAAGATTATCCTTATCTGGCAAACAGAGGAGTGACGTGGTACATGAATCAATTAAATAATTAAAAAATAAAATTAAGTAATTAAAAAATAAATGAAAGAAAGTTGAAAGTGTTATGTTTTAGTCTTTCCATTCCACATCAGAAATAGATTTAAGAATTATGCTTATCTTCTCATTTCTCTATCATTGATTGCATCACAATTACCAGATCACTAACATTGCATCACCATCATCGCATCTTCATCACCGCATCACCATATTCAAATCACCATCATTGAATCATCATCTTCGAATCACCATCATCTTCGAATCTTCATCTGCTTCTTTTTCGTTCAACCATGACATCATTTTCGTTTGCAACAAACTGAACTCATTTTCAATTGCCTAAATGTGAGTGTAGGAAAGCAATGCACATATTCATGTCTAATAAAAATTATAAACAAATTAAGCCATGTTAAATAATAAAAATTATACATTTTGTTGATCGGATATGAAAACCCATCTTTTTTCTTGGCGTGTATCTTCCAACAACAAAGTTAGAAACCATTTCTAAGACTCCTTAGTTTCAATTTCAACTACCCCAAAAGCAAGTGGATAATATTGATCATTTGGATCCCTTCCCACAACAATAAGGGTTCCTCCAAATTTAGTCTTCAACTAATTAACATCCATCCACGCGAATGAAAGGTCTACATCCACTAATAAAACCTCTTTTACATCCATCAAAGCAGAAATAAAAATTCTCAAACTTTGGTTGAAGTGTTGGTGCAATCTTCTTAACATTAATCTTGCAATTGTTCCCGATATTTGTCTTTCTTAACTCTACAGAATACCTCCAAAATAAGTTATACTGCTTTGCTGCATTACCTTCAACAACCTCAGTTCCAATTTTTTTGGCCCTCCATGCTCTTCCAATTGTAATCCCAACATAAAACTTTCTTCTAACATCAAACACAATTTCTCGGCCTGTAACATTATCCTGAGTTGCCATCTTACCAGCCATGTACTTGGACACCTATTTTGAATTTGCAGTGGTATTATTGAAAACCCTACCACATAAGTGAGTATCAACCAAAGACTTCATTCTAAATGTGTGTTTGCCCCCACTTGACTGACAAGTGCTACAAAATCCCACTTAGCCTGCAAACTACTCTTACTCTAGTACTGTCGTTTTTCTCCAACCCGATTTCCCTCTCATTCAAAACACACCATTCAATTATAGCTTCCTTCAATTCAGCAAGTGATTTAAACTCCAACCTCAATTTAAACTTGTAATCCTTATTCAACTATTCCATTTTGAACAGATCAAACTTTGGTACATTCTCATTGTCTGAACCATCTAGATCACTACTACCTAGTTCATCACTAACATATCATGCCTGAAATGCATCGTCGTCGCCACTTATATGTTGACTTTGTTTAGCTACTGTACTTGATTCAATCCCCTCAATGTAACTTTCATTTTTTTTTTTGTGGTTTGTTTGGTGTTGCCTTAATTGTCTTGGTCTTCACTCTATGTATTTTGCCATTGATTTTCAGCTTTGACGAACCAATAAGAGGCCAATCTACCATAAAATCAAAGCATAATATAAACCAAGTGTTCTCTCATCCTTACTATCATCAAAGGTAATACCAACACCATCGTCCCTTTCACTTTCACTCTCAATATCAACTTCCCCATCATTCTCATCCATCTCTTTATCTTTATTTTCTACACAAACATTTTGATCTTCAAGAATGCCAACTTCTACACTTGTAGGCGCATTCCCTAAACCTATCATTCCACTTAATTGATGCTCAACAAATATTTTAGTTTCAGAATTCATCCTTAAAGCATGAATAGCAACCTCTTCAGCATCTTTATCATTTTACAATTCTCTTGTAGTTGTCGACTTCATCCACCAACCACCACAACCTATACTTAGAATGATCTTTGTGCCCTAGTTCATTCAGAATACCAACAGCTTCAAAAAATCTCCACTTATCGCTATCAATGCCATGAACCACATGAATACTACCCATTTGTAATACAATACACAATTACTGAAAAATTGACCCCCATGATGAAAACAAACAGAAAAAACTCATCCTATAAAATATGCATGCAAAAGACACATGTCAACAACACATTCATTTTGCCTTTACCAGAAAAAAAAAACAAAGTAAACCCTAAACCATTAAATAAATGACATGAACAGTAAAACATGTATCTAGTCCCCAAAACCCTCACACACAAACATAAACAACAAATAAATAACCCTTAAAAGAAGAAACAAAAACTCAACCCTTCCCCACAAATAGAAATAGAAAAGGAGGGACAAAGAGGTATTGAAATCATACATTCAACCTCTCCTTCGCAACCTTCTTTCCTTTAGTCGTGTTTCGATGATGGTAATGCGATGATGGTGATTCAAATATTGTGATTCGATGTTGGTGATTTGGTATTGGTGATCCGATGATAAAAAATGATGAGAGAACTCTAATCCAAAAACTTATTTCTGATTTTGGATAGATGGACTAAAACATAACACCTTCAACTTTCCTTCATTTCTTTTTCCATTTTTTTTAAATCAATTTAATTACTTAATTTTTTTTTTTTTAATTATTTAATTTATTCCTCTGCCACGTCACTTATTCGTTTGCCACATAAACTTTTTTTTAACAACTAACAACATGTATGATTTTAAAACAAAATTGAACTTATAGGGTTTAAATTGGAAAAAAAAAATTTATAGGAACGAAAATGAGAAATGTGCGAACTTATACGAACGAATCAAATATTTAAGCCTAAAAAAAGCATTTCTTTTAAAATTAATTATTAAATTTTATTTTAAGTTCAATATCAAATTCTATTGTTTTTGATTTATATTTTATTATGTTTCAGTTTTATATTTTAAATTTTATTTTATAACGATAACAGAGTAAATTTCAACATAGAATAGTGTTCACGATTAACTAATCATATCTTGTTGGTTTATCAAACATTAAATTCCGATAAGATATGGTAATTTATTATTATCTTGCCTCTTATCATATCCATCAAACGGACCTTTTTTGGAGTTCAATTTTAAGATACAATATCAATTTTATATCCAGTTTTCCATTATTTTGGTTTCTTGAACTTTTTTGGAGTTCAAAAATTTCATATTTAATTTAGAAAAATGATTCTTTGACACAAACTCGGATACCAATTCCATATTTTAATACGTTTTTGTATTTTTATATTATTTATTTATCCCTCTTCTGATGTTTTTTCTCTCAACTCGGTTCTGATGTCAACATTAATTGAAATAGAGTGTCGATTTTAATATGTTCAAATAACACAGTTACACAGTTGTTTAATTTTTATCAATCATTAAAAAATTATAAATTTTGTGAAAGTGATTTTTATAATATTCTAAACATGAATACAAAAATTAGTAAAAAATGCAAATGATACACATGAATTGACTTAACAATAAAGACTAAACTAATGACCAAAAATATTGTATGGGTTAAAAATCGAAGAAATTTTTGTTTTTTAGTCTATGAATAAATTTTTTATAAGAACTAGAAATGAAGGAATTATATAATTGTAAATCCTCCGTGGATAATAACTTTAGGTTGGACTTTTCCCTCAAGATATTCATGTTGTTTTTTTATACATATATCCTTTAAACATACCAGAATGGAACGAGCTTAACTTAATCAAATAATATAATTCAAGAGTAATTTGATGAAATTATACAAGTCTCTTCTAAATTAACAAATGATATCGAGTTCAAATTCTAAAAATGCATGTTCATAAAAATTCTTGGTAGACAATTTTTCCGCTATATGATCTTATTTTGGTGAGGGTAACCATATTTAATTTGGAAAATAAAATCCGAGAACAATTCTAGGCTTACAATTTACAAATTAAACAAAATTGAAATATTAATAGTTTTACGCTCCACTTATCATCACTACTACTAAATATGATATGATTTATTGTTTTTAAGTTTTAACTCAACTGATAGATGTATGTGAATTTATGGTGGATATATATCATCTCTTCTATATAAAAAAACTATATGATATGGCTTATTGATATAAACCAATTAACAAGGAAGAAAAAAAAACAGCAATCATGTCTAGGTTTATAAGAATGTTTTTAATTAGAGATTGTGCCACCCATTCCAACCCTTAGTTGAGCTAGGAATTGGCACCCTTTCTCAAAATCAAGCTTGTCTTGTGTACAAAATCCAATATATGTATAACATCTATATCTATATAAATAACTTATATTTGTGAGTTTGATGCAAAAAGTACCACAAATCATACTAGAGAAATGTTAAGCTACTAATATTAAATTGATTTAATTTTATTGGAATGCAAAATTCTAGAAAAGTTATGGTTCGTTTTGTGTTGCAAGTGCCTATGTCTTGGAGAAACAACTATGACTTATCACAATGGTTTGAAGAGGAACTATTTTAAGTATCACTGTCTCAAAACTGATTAGTCTGTTGGTTTTCAGCTTTGTATGAAAAACTGAACAAGCACAGCTTGTACAGACACACCCAATACCCCACTTTGTACTAAAAATAATAATAATCTCAAAAACTTTAAAGAGACACACACTGCAAGCATAAACTAAAATTCCATTTACTCTAATGCATCTCTCTCTATTTATAGAGTTTATGGTTCTAACATTCTAGGTGTGTTTGGTTTTAGTGAAAATTGATTTTAGTTAAAAGTGAATTTAATTTAAAATGATATATCTTTTGATAAGTTCACGTGATAGTAAATTGAACAACAAATTTCAGCGTAAAAATCACATTTTGAAGTAAAAAGTACAAATTTTAACTTCAAGTTAGAATTAATTCTAAAGACAAAATTAATTTCAATAGAAAATATCCAACGTACCAAAATCAATTTTTTAGTCTTCAACATCACTTTTGGTTCTCTAAAAAGTGAATTCAAACATGCACATATGTTAAAATTATGAAATAAATTACACACAATTTATAATCTCAGCATTTGATTTTGATTGAACTTGTATATTTATCAAATTTATAATGTGAATTGTTATTTTGATCAATACTCTAGGGTGTCACTACTTAACTTTGGAATTCCCTAAATGTAAGAGTGGATCCCGAAAATTTGTTGCATTTGAAGGGTAGTTTGGTCTTATTTCTATATTTAATGGCTTAAGAGACTAATAGATGATTTCCTAATGACTTGTGACATATAAGTAAGTGACCACGATAAGATTTTTGAGCGTAACTAACTGATTAATATGTCTAAAACATCAAATACTATGCTATGATCGATATATATACACCAGTAATAAATTTAAAAATAAAGTGATTAAATATAATCACATGTATTAATATTGTGCCAATATCAAACACAATATACATCTTCAATCCAAAGTATCCATACAAGATAGAAAAGTTGTGACATTTGAAAGGTAGTTGGGTCTTATTCTTATCTTAAGAGGGCTTAAGAGGCCAATAATATGATGATGAAAAAAATCCAAAGTCCATATAGACCCACTTTCACATCACCAAAATCCAAACACAAAGAGTTCTTGTGTGTTTTCTCAAAACGTGCACGTGAAACCCCAATAATTCCTCATGCACAAGTGGGGTATAGAAGACAGCACTTCCTCTTTTGTTCTCATGCCAAATTCCACCACTCAAGAATCTCCTCCATTACCCTTACCTTCCACATTCCTCTCAATGTTTCTTCTTTCTTACTTCCCTTGAATTTCTTTTTCTAAATTGATATGCCAATGGCCATAGCTATGTTGCCATTATTTCTTTCTCTTGTTTCATTTTACTTCATCATTGCAAATGGGGGTTGTTCATTTGAAGAGAAGAAGATCTTCAAAGTGCAAATGTTGCAGAGGAAACAACTATTTGGTAACCAAGGTTGCATCCTCCCAGAATCAAGTGAGTTTAGCAGGGGGAAAAAAACTATTTTTTTCATTCTAAAATTTCTGGGTTTTCTTTGTTTGTCAATTTTCACATTGGATCTCCTAATATTTAATCAAAAGTTCTTTCCTTTTTACTGTTATTATAATCTAAGAATGTTTTTTTCCTTAAAAGAAAACACCCATCATTGGTTTCTCTCTGTCAATGAAATTTCAAAGTCTTAAAAAGAAGAGATTAACTGTCTTTGACAAAGCATCTTGACTTTTATATTTATTTAGGTGGCATTGTTTTTTCTGTTAATAGATTATGTCGCCACGGAATGTGTGTTTTATGTTTTGCGTTTTTTTCGTATATGTTTTCTTTTGAACTAGGGTTGCTGTTATGACAATTTTAAATATCTATTGTTTATTGGTTCAGAAGTGATACCCCTTTTAATATTCGAATTCTCAGGAAAGGAGAAAGGTGCTATTATCCTTGAAATGAAGGATAGAGGTTATTGCACAAAGAAGAAAATTAATTGGAACATAGAGCTTAAGAAAGAGTTAATGTTAGATAATCTTCGCGTTCGTTCGATGCTAAACAGGATTCGAATAAAGCTCTCTAGCCATAGTTTAGAACAACCATCACAAATCCAAATTCCATTATCTTCTGGTATAAATTTGCAAACTTTAAACTACATTGTGACGGTGGGATTAGGTAGTCAAAACATGACAGTGATAATTGATACTGGAAGTGACTTAACATGGGTCCAATGTGATCCTTGTATGTCATGTTATAATCAACAAGGACCTGTATTCGACCCTTCAAACTCCATTTCCTATAAATCAATCCTATGCAATTCATCAACATGTGAATCTCTTCAATTAACAACAGGAAACACAGGTTCATGTGACATTAATCCATCAAGCTGTAACTATGTTGTTAACTATGGTGATGGATCGTATACCGATGGCGAGCTAGGTGTTGAACACCTTACTTTTGGAAACATTTCAATGAGTGATTTTGTGTTTGGTTGTGGTAGGAACAATAAAGGTTTATTTGGTGGAGTTTCTGGTCTAATGGGCTTAGGAAGAAGTAACCTTTCATTGATATCTCAAACAATTACTTCATTTGGAGGTGTTTTCTCTTATTGTTTACCAACAACAGAAAATGGAGCTTCTGGGTCATTAGTTATAGGTAATGACTCATCAGTTTTCAAAAATCTTACTCCAATAGCTTACACCAGCATGGTTTCAAATCCACAGCTATCCAACTTTTATATAGTGAATCTCACCAGCATAGATGTTGGTGGCGTGGCTTTGGAAAGTACGAGCGTCGGCAACGGCGGAGTTCTGATTGATTCCGGAACGGTGATCACGAGACTGCCTCCATCCGTCTACAATGCTTTAAAGACAGAGTTTTTGAAACAGTTTTCTGGTTTTCCTTCTGCACCAGGGTTATCAATTTTGGATACATGTTTTAATCTAACTGGGAATGAGGAAGTTAGCATACCTACTATAAGTATGCATTTTGAGGACAATGTTGAGCTGAATGTGGATGCAGCTGGCATATTGTATATGACAAAAGATGCCTCACAAGTTTGTTTGGCATTTGCAAGTCTTTCTGATGAAAATGACATGGCTATCATTGGAAATTATCAGCAAAGGAATCAGAGGGTGATTTATGATACCAAACAGAACAAAATCGGATTTGCAAGAGAGGAATGCAGTTTCACTTGAGTAGGGAACTTAACCACAATTCATCAAAGCAGAATCAAGCAAATAGTGTCTGCAAAAAACTTCTAGTTTTTTCTACTCTGACTATTTATATATATATATATATACACATGCAGCTATGTTTGCCTTGTAAGAAGGTACTAGCATAAGAATGTCATCTGTGAAGTTTTTCTTAGGTATATTGTTCTATTGGCTTAACTGTATTTCGATCTTCATTATGATTAATGAATTATTTGAATATCATCACAATATTTATCTGTTTAATTCTTTTTTTAGTCATTACTTAAAACCAAATCCTGCTACATAGATTTTAAAATTAATATACAAAAATATCATTACTAAAAAATATTAGGGGACCTTATAATAAATTTAATATAAGAAATCATTTGAAAGGTGTAAGTGGAGAATTTGAAACATTTTATAAGAAATGAGGCTGAAATTTTGGAAGAAAGGGAAAATTTGTGTATAGATTTTAAGTAAACAGGAATAACTTTAAAATCAACAAATATGATATTTTGTTTTCAGTTCCTTTAAAATCTTTCATTAAATAATATTCCCTCAAATGTTTTACAATTAGAATTATGATATCTGCTTTTAAGTCAATTCATGTGTATTACTCAAATTTTTGAATGATTTTTTACAAGTATTTTTATAATATTATAAAAATATCTCCCACAAAAGATAAATTAAATATGAATTTTTAAGCACTAAAAGTTTAAAAATTCATATTTAATTCATCCAATGTTAAAAGAATTTAATTTTTTGTAGGGGAGATTCTTATAATGTCCTAAATATAATAGTAAAAAATCATCATTCAAAAATTCAGATGTTACAAGAGTTGAATTAAAGTTGAGACCAAAATTGTAATTTTAGAGAGACTAAACGAAAAATAGTATATTTATAAGAACTAAAAACTTATTTAACCCTATATTTGAAAATTCATTATAGATTAGATGCTTCAAATCACAAATCATACGTTTCAACAACAAATGAGCAATATCACACTCTAAATCCCAATCACAAATCATACGTTTCAACAACAAATGAGCAATATCACACTCAAATGTGCTTGATTGAAATTGCAAATCAGTTACTGAGTTCACCTAAATCATAGACTAGCAAGTGCATACTTGAATTGGCAGTGAATTTGGCATAATCACACCGTGCAACCATGATTTTAGCAAAAAATGCACTTTGAAGCATCAACAAAATCAGTGTCACAAACATGCACGGAGTGATCAACAATGGCATGCGAAAAGAAGGCTGACCCCATAAAACAAGTATACTAATTCTTTGACTGCATAGCGTAGCCTTTACTTTTTTGCCTTCCCTGTGAAAAGAGGAAACACCCTCACTGGCAGGACAGTGGAAATACACAAACAGTATAAAAGAGAGCAAAATGCAAACCATATCCCATAATAACTCATGCCCAATTAACTGCCAACCTCAAAACAATAAATAAATAATATGCATTGACTAAGGTAAAAGCACACTTACAAACTATCACTTTCAATCTCAACAGATAAACTTTTAAAGGTGCATTAAGTTCTTCAAGGGTCCTACAGAGAGAAATGGCATGGCAATCATGAACTAAAACCAAGAGTTAAATTGTTCATATCACCAAGATGATGAGGAAATATTACATAACACCAAATTGATACACCCTTAAACTCCATGCAGTAAATTAATTTTCACTAACAGCAATACAATGTTGCTTAACAGACACTTCTGTACCAAAACTTCCGGCTAGGATCATCATTAATATTGAGACTTGTCAAGACTGTCAAAGTAGGGGTGATCAAGTGCAGCTTTGGCAGAAATTCTCTCAGCAGGGTTGTACTTTAGCATTTTCTGCAGGTGCATAAGTGCATACAATTATTCCCAAGAATTGGTGGGAAGAAAAAGAAGAGACATACATTATTGAACATGGTGAAAGTGAAGGTGACATGTGTGTTTATTTGAATAATTATGGCATATACACAATCCAATCATATTCCTCCAAATCTGTATAATAATTCCATATCACTACTACATCAAAGCTACTTTAGTTTAGATAACTTCAGGTGGTAAAAGTAACATTGACACCCTTATCAAATAACCTTACTATCATCTTCAGATTAAAATGCAATTTTTGTGACAAATCATATTTTGAATTAGTTGGGTGTTCTCAATGCAATGCAATGCAGAACTGATTGCTAATTTCTCTTTTGCAAATAACAATTTCTCAAGAGGCTTATGAGCTTAGAAATAGAAGGCAAAATTAGACAGAGAGGAATGCTGACCGAGAGAAGGTCCACTCCATCAGGTCCCAATGAGGGCACAGCCCTTGCCAAGTTCTGAGGCTCCCATCTTGGGTAGACATGCCAATCGCGCAAAGAACTAACTCCTGGCCACTGCTCCTCTGTTGGAGTCCCCAAAAGCCTTGAAAAATTAAAGTAGTAGCAAATAAGTAAACACCACAGTTGATTTTAGAGTGGGAGAAAGCATGAAAATGGCTAATAGAAATGTGACAAACTTATAAATTCAAAAACAATATCCACAAAACAGTTTGAAACAATGAAATAATGTACAAGATAAGGTGAAAAAGCTTTTCTACTAGTTTTATTATGAAACAGCATCAATTGAAATAAGAGCTAAACTTTAACTAACTTTTCCATGTGACAGAATCTACTACTTAATAACTACTATAATATGTATATATACTAATAATGCAACGTTTACCAAACAAACCGTTGAACCATGTTATAGAATCTTTCAATCTTTATTATTATTTTGAAACATTAAATAGAATATATCAAGGAAAGTACACGGGTCCTCCAAACCCAATTAAAGAGAGAACAACAATGAAATCATATCTTATTAGTTGGCTGCATGAATCAGACAACATCATAATATTCCATCAAAAATCATATCTCCAACCAATCCATTAACCTCTACATCTTTCTTAAAAGGTCACATGGGAGACATCCCTGAAAAAGCACACCACACTCACCCAACACGAAACATCACAGGACTACATTCTTCTTATACACTCCATATAGCATTAACTTACCATTAACAGTGAAGATTACTTTGATAAGAATCTTTATCATCAAAAATCTCAATTTTAAAATAATTTGGACATTCATAGTTATATTATATACGTAAAAAGGATTTAATTCATGGATCCGGCTTCTCTAAAGTGAGCAACTCATTTTAGAGAATAAAGTGGATAATCTCAACCAATCAAGAACAAATCAAAGGTAGATAGTGTAGGTACATCATAAGCAATCATGAGCTTGTCAGAATAGTAATTCTTGTTAGTCACTTTACACTTTAGAGGATCTAAATCCTTAATGCATATACACTATCAGTGTAAAACAATTTTAAATTATCAGTTAATCACAACTGTTAGATCATTAGAGATGTTTGACTTTTTTCATAACTACCTCTAAAGTCATGCCTATGAATGGTTGTGATGTACTGACACAACTTGACAGTGTAAAACTGTTTACTAAGAGACTGCATGACAATTAAACTCTATCTAAAATACCTATTTACTTATACTTTAAAATAATATTTACTAGTTAAAGTTTAACAGTGCAATGAAGTATCAATCAATGTCCTATATACATAAATTTAAAAAAAAAAAAATTATCAACTCCATGCAAACTTTTCATTCAACTATTAGATTGATTAACTTTACACTTGCAAAAAATTATTAAGTAGTATGTAATATAAATCTTTAACCCTATATGTAAATTAACACTATTCATTATATCATTTCGTATACAAAGCTTTAGAAATATATAACAATTATGAAATGATCAAAGACAAAAATAAAAAGAAAACACTTTATCACAGCAAATAGCAATATTCTATAAATAAGAATGGGAAAGAAAAAAGTATTCATAAGTGAGTTTGAATTCAATACTTGAATATGTTAAGAAGCTGCTGGAATTCAGAATCCCCCGGAAACAGAGCCTGCCTTCTCACCATTTCAGCTGCATACACAAACAAACAGCAAACCAATGCAATTTACATTTCCATCATTAATAGAGAGAGAAAATTATCCAAATCACCAACATTGGGGAGAGTTATTAACACCACTCTCCCTCAGAAAAAAGAACTTGAGATTGATTCCTAATGTCTCTTTGCCAACTTGAGAATTAGTCTCATAGCGTGTCCAAAGGGCCTAAGCCGCGAGGATACTTTGAGGCGTCTACTGCATGTCAAAGACCCGAATTACTTGCCGTTTGGTTCCACTTTTGGAGGAAATAAAATTCATTTTAGACATTTCAAATTGATTTAGACATATTTAAATATTCTCAAATAGAATCGATTTTGCATCTAAAATTAATTCTATCTTGAAACTAGAAATTCAAACTTCTACCTCTACAATTAACATTTAACCTCAAATTGAATATTTTGCGTCTAAAAAAAGCATCAAAATGGAACTGTGTTGGAAGGAACAGTGACTCACCAAAGATACAAACACATCCAAACATAAGTTACTTCACATTCAAAATCACTTTTAATCAGAATCTATTTTACAAAATCAATGCACTCGAAATCAATTTTTGTTAACGCAAAACTAACAAACTAACAAACTAACCAACAACAAAAAAAGTATCGAAATCGAACGGAAGTAATAGTGACTCACCAAAGATGCATCCAACGGACCAAATATCAACACCAGTTGAATAAGTAGTAGATCCAAGCAAAACCTCAGGAGCTCTATACCAAAGAGTAACAATCTCATGAGTATAACTCTTAAGCGGAACAGTAAAAGCACGACCAAGACCAAGATCAGCGATCTTCAAAATCCCTTTCGGTTGATCAAGTAACAAATTCTGCGGTTTCAAATCACGGTGAAGAACACCATGACTATGACAATGAGCAACACCTTTACAAAGTTGAAATAAAAAACTCTGAACAAGCGAATTCGGTAACGGTCTAGGGTTAACTCCTTTACGAAAAGTATCGATGAATTTCTTCAGATCTGTGTCGAGATACTCGAAGACGAGATAGAGGAGAGGTTTTGTGTGGGACCCGGTGGTTTTCGAAGTTTTATCGACGTGTTCGACGTTGAGAAGACGAACGATGTAGAGAGATTGAGAAAGCATTTGGAGAAGAGAAACTTCGCGAAGTGCTGTTGGTGGAACACCTTCTTCGTCCATTTCGAGACGGGTTTTTTTTAGTGCGACGATTTGGCCTGTAGAGATTTCTTTTGCTTTGTATACTTTTCCGTAGGTTCCTTCGCCTACTTTCTCGAGTTTTTCGTACTTTTCCATTGGAATTGAAATTGAATCACGAATTTGATACGAAGGAATTAGAGAAGGATGAGAATGGAGTGAAGAGTGTGGGATATATGAATAGGGAAAATGCAACGGGTAGTTTTCGGATCTCAGAAAAGAGACGCGCTCTTTTGTTTTTCAAAATTATATTTTTATATTTTTTTATTTAAAAGTAAGTTAAAATACATTTTTTACCCCCAACTTTTTAAATCCAACAACTTTGAGTGTCGTATTTTTTAAAATAATACTTTTGGCCGTTAATTTTAGTCTCCTTCGTAAGTTGATGGATTCATTTGATTTTGATTAAATTAAAGTTAATTTGAATTAATATTTTTTACTGTGGAGATTTTTTATTAATTATATCCTATTTTTGAAAAACAAAAATTTAAAATATTATATTTTTAAATTAATGTATCAAAATGTCTTATTTTATAGATTTTTAAGAGGTCGCAGAGTGGGAATGCAACTATATACTTTGTTGGAAATTTCTTTCAATTTTCTTTATCAATTTCTAATTTTAGTTATCAATACTATTGTTGTTTTGTCAATGAATAGTTTGATGAAGTCCAGCAGCAGAGACTAAATTTCCACAATATGAAAAACAATTTTTGACTAAAATAAATATCTACGTTTAATTTTCAAAACGAAAATGAACTATGAGGGAAGAAAATGTAAGGCAAGAATTGGTAAATTATGAATACTTTTAGCCCTCCTATATTTTTTAAAAACTAACGTCTCATTTAGACTTACACATATGGATGGAAAAAAAAATATGTGGAATGGAATAGATATGCATCTTTTTGTCTTTATTTTGTTTTATTTTAACAAAAAAAAAAATTATTCATATTTATCAAGGAATTCT